>UZAN01040532.1:3922-75182 GCA_900618425.1 Echinostoma caproni
ACCTCTTATCAATAATTCTGGTGTTCCTGAAGGTGCTGTTCTATCTCCATTTCCTTTTCTGCTTTTATTGGTGATCTTTTGGTCCCATCCCCTGCACACATTCAAAAGTATGTTGATTATGTCGTTTTATGTCAGGTAATTTCATCTCCCTTGGAATTTGATTCTTTCACTGAACATTTGTCCCACATTCTACAGTTTTTCAATCAATCTGGTCTCAGTCCTAATATATGTAAGTGCTTCGAGTGGATCTTCAGTCTTTCCCGCCCTTCATTTCCAAAGTAATCTGTTACCCTTAACTGTGTCACTATCGACAGCAATCTTCTGTGGTCCACAGATATTTACAATTGTATGGGAAAACGGAGACGCCTATCTTTTCAGTTACGCAAACTCAGGCCATTCCGAACCCCACAGTCAGTCCTGTCTTCTTTTGTTCACCAGTGAGTTTTACCCATTCCACTCTATTACTCCCCTGTAGTGTTTCCCGGCCTTTTAAAACAAGGCTTCAAAACAATTCGTCGTGGTTTGATGATAATCAGCCATGCATCACTAATCCCGGTCAATTGTTTAATCAAAGAACTCATTAATGGTCGCATCAACTGTTTTGTTAAATTTGCCAATAAGATTCCAGACGACACTCTTCATCCCCTGCATCTCGATCTAGAATCTTATCGTTTCCATCTGTCCACACGCTCCTCATGTCGGCATCTACCCTCGCATTAACGTTTATAAAAATACCCCTGTACTTTACCTGCCCCGATTGCAAACAAACTTCGGTGACATTATTTACGCTTCATGATATATGAAACTGTATACTCCATTCTGAGTGACAAACCGAGTGCGTTTTTAACTGAAATGTAAGCAAATTAGCTTAAAAATAAAAATACGAATACTCAAATTTTTACTACGCTGGCAGACTTGGATTTATTTTATTTCTTTATTCACATTTATCCGTCAAGTAACAATGACCACTGGCAGTTCACCTGGGGGAGTTGGCTAAAACCCTGATTCCAAACCAACCGGGAGGAGGCGTACGAACCCCACCCACACCTTTCCCGTTGCGGCAACGGTCACCAGCTAGATCGAGCATCGAGGTGTATTAGGCAGTATGGACGTTTGACCCCGTCCGAAAGGCGTATGATCTGATGAACTGGACACCGGATTGCGGTTTTCACACCGCCCCTCTGCCTTGCGGGTTAGGCTTTGGGTTAGCCGAAGGCTCCGGTTGTGGATTCCCAATAAAATTCACCTGCCTCGGCCTCGGCAACCTGACAGTATTCATCCCACATACAAATCGTGGAACGCTTTTCTTTTTATAAAGATTATTGTACCGCAATTTGTTTGACACACATTCTGAACTCAGATGTGTGAAATATGTAAATGTATATACTATTTCTAGTAAATGAAGTGTTTCACACAAAGAGAAGTTCGTTTCTCAAGTTGGGGTGTGGGTCTCACGTGGTGCACGGGAAGTCAGATTCGTGAAATACGTCAGAAATACACCCGTGTACTTGTTGCTATTTTCGAAGACAACAAAGCTGTGTTTAAAACTGAATGACGTGAAGTTAGACTGGAAGTTTGAGAATACTGTTTCGAATGCTTTCTTAAACGGAATGGATGTTTTGAATAGGTTCCGCAGAATACTTAGGGTTGCTGAAAAATTTGTACTCTTATTATTTAAGTACACATATCAAAGGATTTCGTAAATTGTTTCATCTTATCCATTGAATAGGGCAATGTATGCTTTAGGAGGTATCAGTATTGGTGGAGTTAAGGCGGACACATATAATCTAGTCTGGTTAACAGGTGCGAGCGGACGAGGGTCAAAGTTCTTGAACTTTACAGAACACTATCCGTATGTATAGTGGCACAGAAAGGAGATCTAAAATTGGTGGCAAACTGAATGTTCGAGTTGGATAATCTATCAGGGGAGTCTTTTCACGTTGAACACAGCCCAAAGTGCGTTCGAAGAAAAGTGGAGGCATTGATCTACTTGCAGACACGGTCAAATTATTGCTTGACTTACATTATTGACGGCTGGGTCCTGGTAGCTAGCTTCTGTCGAGATATCTCTCATTTCAGGCCGGAGCCATTAAACAAAATAAAGTTGAATCTAAGTTATTGGTGTATAATGTATTTTAGATATTTACAATGGCGTGCATGGGGTCATTAAAGGAAACAAAATACTTCCAAGTTTTATGCAGTAAGTGAACTCAAAATTGTTTTGTAGATCCAAACAGAACCCCAATGCCTTTTTGCAGCCCATGAATGTTTTAACACCTTACCTGTGATGATTGGTGCATCCGTCTATTATGTCACGATGTGCGTGCGACCCATTTGTGCTATGGTTTGTGATGTATCTGATATATGACGCAATAAACAGCTTCACGTAAAGTATATTCACGACCCAACCGCTCTCTTATCACGATCGCCTAGTAAAACAAGAGATTTTATTAGATGGTGCCTATCAGACTGCAGTCCTGAAAAATATGCATTCGCACACGACAAGAAAGCATGAGGTTGATCAAAGCAAAGTTCCAGTGGAGTTAGATATGCATTTGCCAAGGAGTTTAAGCTATTTATGTAAATAAAAATCTTTTTTTTATTGAGTATAAAAATGCACATTTCACTTTCAGAAGGCCACTGTCAAATAAAGATTGTCTGAGAAATTACAGTCAGGTGATAGAGAGGCAGCGGTGGCGGGATATGAATTCGGGACTACCAGGCTGCCGTTTTGATGACTTGAACCACTCAACCATCGAAATCTAAAAGCGAATCTGAAAAAGTACAGATGTATCGGTGTCAGTGGTCATATGGGAAAGGTGGGGGTGAATATGAATTGTATAGCAAAGAACACTCAGTACAAATTCATGTATATATACAATATGCATGTTTTCCACTGAACTGCAACATAGGTGTACGAATTGTTATTGTAAGCCTCTAAGTTTGGAAGGTCAGTGTATGAAGCATTGGAACTGAACTTTGGAAAGCGTGATTTTGCGACTTATAACAAATTGGTAACGGCGAATTCATCATGTCGATCACGCAAGAGCATATACAAGCACGCCACAAACAGCTCAGCTATACGCACATAAAGATGCTGGAGATTGGACTGACATCTCTCTCTATCCAGTATCACCGTTCAAGCAGTCCGCGTCTATTGATGCGATTGCCACTGGCATCACTGAGTTTCCGCACAACCCTGACACAGGAACGATATTTGATTCATGTTTGGAGCTTGGGTAAGATGCCTTTGGGGTGGGATTTGCAGACTCAAAAGAACGACGGATAGATTGGGCGGTTCTTGCTTCAGAAGCTGGGAGCATGATCAGTGTACAGACACGATCTTAACCAAAAGTGAACGTGATTTCACTTTAAAAGAATCCATCCAACAACTCTCAGAAATATTTAGGGAGAGGACTTCTTTGTTCACTGACCAATATCACTGTCTGAAATTAATGAAAAACAATGCGGACAACTATTAGATTGTTGCTTGCCTCGTAAACCGGAATAGCAGGAATTTAAGTTGCGCTTGATGACGGACGAGCAATTTAAGTGCTTGTTATCTTTGCACAGTCATAGTTGAGCAATATGATAATGTTGCAGCCTTTACTTCTATACTTAACACGCCTGTTTGCACTGGTTACATCCATCAGTGCTTGAGACTAGTCATAGCTATCTCTGTTCCTAAATTCTGTATTCCGACTAAAGTTTTCTTCCCATTGTTCTAATTGAATACAGTCTTAACTTGACAGAATGTACTTTTCTCAAACGTTTAACCGTTTCTTTCTATGCATTAACTTCAGTTTACATACCAAAAAAATAAATCCACTTTTGGTGCTGTCACCACTCTAGTCATCATGCCATTATTGCTCTAGGATGTGGTTTCCGTTTCACTTTCCGTCTTAAAATGAAATCGCTTGGTTATCTGACTACTTCACAGAGAGACCCCACTACAATAGAGTATAAAATCCAGATAATAATAATTTGCGGATACTCTTTGGACTGGTTCCCTACTTTCTTGTTTTCCACCTATATTGGTGTTCTTTCAACGAATTCACTTAAATACGCTGACGATGGAGCTCTCCTGTAAGCCATTCCTGTCCTTGAGGACTTTCAAAATCTTTCCAGTAGTCTGTTATATATTTATCATTTGACTGTTTTATCTGTAGTAATCCTTGAGTTATTTATCTGCTTCGTAGCCTCTCCCGGTCCTTTGGGCCCTGTAGCCTCTATACTGTGAACACAAGACCTCTAACTAAAGTATATTTTGTTAAATATTTAGCAGTTACAATCAACACAAATTCAGGGTCTATAGCTTGTACTTACAACTGGGCATGGAAGCTATGAGGAATATCGTTTCAAATGCGAACACCACAAATAGTTGCTCTTTTTGTCGATCAATTTGTTCTTCCTATTCTTTATTGTCCTCCCTGTGGGATTCGCTCATTTACTTAAAAAAACATTCTAACAAGTCTTTTCTGCGGACTGTTGATTCGCGGTCTTATATCTTTTTTACCCTTTGAAAAACTATGTACAAAAGTGTGAAAACTACACTTGTCCGCATGTGAAAATGTGCACATAAAATTCCTTCTGCTTGCACTGATGGTTTATATGACAGTCTATGCGAACGTCACTCTCACACCTCAGTATGTTGCGCATATCGTTGCTTATCACTCAGCATTGACTTTTGTGGTTATTCTACTGTTCGTTACCTCTCTGAAGTCCTTCCTAACTTGCACTTGATTTCTGCTAAATCTCTCAGCAACTGCTGACCGTTAACTGTTTTTATTAGGTATAAGTTCCTTCGTTTCGATAAGGTGACGTCTAATGTTTGGCTAAATGAAGATGATTTGCCGACCTATGCCTATGAAAAATGCGAACTACATTTAACTCCTTGTTTAGTTTCCAATTTGGTTCACACTTTCCTATTTATGCGTTCCATCCTGGCATTTCACCAGTGATTCCAGTCTCCCAGTTTCACTTAATTGTCATACTGTGCAAAACGCCGGTAGGAACAGTTAACGAAGCAGTGCTGTTTTACCGAAGTTACCTCTGTCACCTCTTCGTCACCATCATTCATACTTTTTTCTTCTTGTCAGCGGGATGAAACGAATGAACAGGGTTGCAGGGCAACCTAAATCTCACGTGTTACGTGCAACGATCTTATAAAAGAAAATGTATAGTGTGAAAACTTTCCCATTTATTCGTGTCTTCCAAGTCAGTGTGAAACAGTTTCCCTGAAATGGGAACAGAAAAAAAGAAAATCTAGTAAAATACATATGTGCCAATCGAAAATGACTAAACAATCGGTAGTTAGAAAATAATGTTGAGATACCCCTTTAATTAAATTATGCGGTTTTGTTTTTCATTCATGAATTTTCTGTGGCATTCAGCTATCCTCCATGTTATGTAGGAGAGATTTGAAGTAATCTAATTTGTGGTGGACATTTTTGTGACTCTCTCATATGTCAACACAAAAGCCGGCTTTTGAATGGCATCCGTTTGCTACGGACAGAATCAGGGTACTATCATGAAATTTATTGGCTGTTACTTTTGCATCACTTTTTTCTGTGTGAGTGAAATGAATAAGGATAGACTTAACCTGATGTTATCGGTTGAATTGTCATGGTAGCAAAACGGTTATCACAAACCATGGTGACTGCCTGAAATTGCCCTCCCAAGTGACAAAATCTAAAGCTTCATTCTCTTCCAGCTTATTTGATGCGCTAAACGGTAAACCTTACTAATATTGTTAATTAAGTCCGCTTCGGTAACCATAAGTAACCCTCTGTCATCTCTGACATTGTACTTTTACGTGACCAAATTTCGTAATTCTTTTTATTCACAACCAAGCCCGGTAGTTTGTAACACCAAAGTGAACTTTCATGCACAGTCACTGAGTGTTGGGATTGTGATAAAACTGATTGAATTTCACTCCAACGATGTTTGAATTTGATCAATCACTCAGAGAAAGAAAACTAAACAAAAATCGTGCCCTACAGTTTTCTTTATTCATGAAGCAAACCGGTTCATTTTTGGTCATATATTGCGGCCTTAGATGTCGATGCGTCTCTGGTATTCACTTATCAGCCAAGAATCAAACTCTGTTCACCAACAAGAGAAAAGAACAATTTTAGCGTGCCAGTATGTTGCGAAGTGCGACATTCAGCGCGAATGATCGTCGTATGCATAATGCGTACATGCAAGCCAACGCACGCACGCACCAGAGAGTGTAGGAAGCATAGCTGCGTGTAACCACGATAAAGCGAAAACCCTACTCACATACTTCATAAGCGTTTATAGGTCACCAGTCAACTTAGATAATCCAGGTGTAGAAAGATTAACCGATACGTCAGAGTTGGCCGAAATCACAATGTGTGAAATAGATTTAAATCGAGAACTCAAGACACTAAACAAGCACAATTCAGCAGGTCCGGATGGAATCTATCCGGCCATAGTGCAGCCACTGGAAGGGTAACTAGCCGAGCCGATGGCTGCACTTTTCAGGGAATCATCGCAAACTGCTCGGTTACCCAAGGACTGGCATAGACCTACCGTAATGGCATTGCACAAGGCTGGATCGAAACAAAAAGCAAAAAACTATAAGCCTATTAACCTAAAGTCAGTGCTGTGGACGTACCTGGAGCGACTAATCAGAAGACAGATTTGCCTACACCTGACTAACAATCGACTCCGGACACCGGCACAACATGGTTTTATTGAATAGAAATCATGTCATACAAATCTGCTTGTGTCCCTGGATGAACTCACTCAAAGTATGGATGAAGAGAAAATGTACAAGTCTGCTGGTTAGAATTTTGCAAAGCATATGACTCCGTTAGCAATCCATTGTTGGACTTCATAGTGCGGAGCCTAGGCATAATAGTTGGAGCAAGCGATTGGATAGTAGCCTTTCTGAGAAATCACATCTTTGGAGTCAAGGTGGGTGGCTAAATTTCTAACTATGAGATGATTACAAGTGGGGTTCCCCAAGACTCAGCTTTAGGTCCCTTGCTATTCCTCATATTCTTTGACGATCTGGCGCAGGATCTTCAAACTCCGTTGTTCATGTTCGCCGACGAGGCTAAAATGAAGATTTGAACATGCAAAGGGATCGGCCTGTAGTCTATCGATGATCGGTTCAGTGGGACTTGTCTGTAAATCTAAGCAGGTGCCGATTTTTGTCAACGAGAACTAGTGTATACTTACTAATTGGAACACCAGTGCAACAAGTCTCGCGAATGAAGGATCTAGGGGTCCTTACGACATCAAACTTTAAACTCACAACTCAGTACTCGAGGGCTGCCAATCAGGCTAAAGGCAGCTGTTCAGGTTGTGTGCCACAGTCACATCCAGAAGGCCTGAGGTTTGTATCCCACTGTACAAATCGATTGTTGACCCACACGTAGAGCATCGTGTGGAAGCATCGACACCGTACTACAGGAGAGATGTACCATAATAAAAAAGATTGCAACGTTTAGCTACCCGAATGGTGACTGGGCAAAATAGGAAAAGCTGTGAGCAGCGGTTAAGGGGTCTTAATCTCTTCTCGCTGGAACGTAGACGAGTGAGAGGAGATCTTATAAAGAATTTTAAAATTGCAAGAGGTTTATCGACACTCAACACAGACGACTTGTTTACGATTTCCCGCGCTCAACACACGGGAGGCCATGGCCACAAAATTCAACAAAATCAGGCCAGGTTCGAGGTACGGGCCAACTTCTTCTCACCCAGGGTCATACCTTCGTGGAATAGATTACCCGTAGAAGTGGTCAACTGCGTCAATGTTTAAACCTTCACGGTGGCCCTGAATGCATTTTAGTCGAAAATGCTCCCGGTCGTTAGTGTTTAGAGTGAGAACACTAAGAATGAAGTCCAGCTTAGCCTGAACTTTCTGAGATGGAACAAACTCGGGCTTGATTGTTGGAATTGTTGTCAAACTGATGCACCAAAAATACCGCTTATCCTTTCAGCTTAAAAGGAATTCGAGATAGTGGGCTATCGGTTAGCTATCACAAGTCAAGTTTCAACAAGCCCAGTAAATTTTGCATAAACTAATTTTTGTGTGACTCACATCTGATCTCGTGTTTTATCTGATAATACTCCTTTGCCTGCGATATTTTTCTCGTGGCATAAAAGTGAAACATGGGTGATCAATAAGGTCAATACAATATAATACAAAACCATTCTGATGCAACAAACCTATAATGACTTTCGGCCGAATAAATAAAACAAAACACATTTGGTCTGGCTTCACGATTGGGGTCTGAGTTTTCGGGAAACATTAGAAGAAATCACACGTCTTATTCATGACAAAGTGAAAGTTCACAAACCATCGTCTTTTACATTATTGAAAAAAACTAGAATACTTTTCCATGGTCAACTTTTCTTAATTTGTGAATCAGCCGACAGCAGGACATCAATTGATTTGCCTTTGAGGGAAAAATTAAACAAATCTGAATCAAATCTGATAATTTATTAGAGAAGAACAATGGATTATCATTTGGTCCATGAATTAAGAACATTCATCAGAAACTATAGCAAGTGTCCAAAGCACCATCCTTCACTCTGTACACATTTGTCGATTGGTTTCATTAGATTCATGTGAACATTCCTGGCTTCCTGAAGAGGGATATTTTACAATTCAGTTGGGATAGTTTCTTTCACTTTGTGTACGGAATGTGGTTGGGGAGTGTAAACAACATACCTCAGTCGGTTCCATATGAAAATGTCTAACAATTTCAAATCTGGAAATCTCGGCGCCCAGGGAACGGATCCACTTCTAATGAATGAATATACTGTATGACCAGCGTTGAAGGTAATTCTAGGTGAGTTGTCCCATTAACTGTGCCATCAAAGAAATATATATATATATATATGTTCTTCTCGCGATCATTTTGGTTTGGAGAAAATGCTCTTTGCGTTGTTTCATATTCAAGGCATTTNTTGAATTCTTCGCATGGTTCCCCAAAAGCGACCAACAACTGTGACTTGTATTTCACGCGCAAAGAAAGGTCAACTCAAAGCGACCGACTTCCGCCAACATAAACTATTCAGAGGGTTTTGTAGAGAGGCTCATGAGGTGCGATGACCTATCGCCTGTATGTACAGTTTCGTCCGGCAAAATGCAACAGAACCGAAGCTGGAAATTCTGCTCATCAGTGTGTTTTCGTTTTAGTGAATCATCTGGTACACAGAACGACATTTTTATTACATACCTAAGTGNTGATGAACAGCAGACGGGACGAGCCCAATAGTCACGAGGACCCGTTGTTCTGTGGAGGAAAACGGCAACCTAGGAGAACCACATAAGGCCTCGATAGGTTAGGCGTGGTATTGAACCGTACGACAACAGAGCTGCCAACCACCATCGTCGGGTGGCGGTGGCGGGGGTTGAAACTCAGACCATAGGGTTCAAAGCACGCCAGTGAAAGCGAGTAAACCACTGCGCCACCACCACCCCTTCTTGAGGACATACATGCTGCATCCATTGATCAGCCTGCCTGATTCCAACGTGTCATATCTTTTCAAACTTGAAGGCATGAATGTTCTTGGGACAAATAAATTTATAGAATAACAATAGATCAATACCACCACTGTCACCAAGTTATCGATCCGGACTTCCCATGCCGTAAACCAGTCATATCATCAGTTGCGGCATCAATAATCTGTCTGCAAATGAGAAGGACCAAAATCTTTCCCAGCTAGTGAGCACAAATCCTGTGCTACCAGACGTAATCTAAAATTCATTACTTTTGATCTACCAGCTGAATGACTGGTGTGTGCGATCTATCTGCGTGGCATAAAAACAAGTGTGCAAACACACTGCTGAAAAGTAAACTGGCCTGAGTTGTTGTTACCTTTTTTGGGTAAACTCCTGTTAGTTGAACAACCACATTCTGCGTCATACGGTGTTTATATAACATCCTGGGCTTGATGGCAGTTTGTATTCCATTTCCGTCAAGACATGTCAGCTACTGCAGACCACGAGCTAGGAAACTGGGTGTAAAGAAGCTGAATGATTTCCTTTGGTTCTTTTGGAAAAAGTCATCACACAACTATTTAGAAATATATCTGTATGCAATCTTGTTGATTGATGAGAAACTTCGCACAGAATTAAAAGGGACTCAAATTCAGTCACACGACTCTGCTTCATCCGCATGACTTTCTAGCAGAGACATCGATTTAAATTACTAATGAAAACAAAGAGCACTCGGCGCATCTGTTGAAGATTCTTGTGGAGAGGACTATTCAGGCCGGGCGATTGCTGTGAAAGTAAGCACCGGCTTGGTTAATGTAATTCAGATTCAACATAAAGGAATTAAAAAACTAGCTACAAAGTGGCGACAACAATGCCGGACTTAATTAAATATTTCTACCTATAGTTTATCTGGTTCAAACGCGATAGAAAATAATGATCTCATGGGCACCTACTAGGGGTAGATTAGTGCTGTACTGGCGTTCCTGATTTACTGTTTTACTTTGACTCTTCTGATCGTTCATCCCAAGAAGAAACACTATTGCGAAGCCAAGAGATTCTGTTAGTGTGACGGTGTTCACTCTTGAGACGAAGGGGCGAAGTATTTTTTCTCGGAAGTCGTTAGGAAACGGAAAATTGTAGCGTTTGGTTACCTTATGGTGCATACGTACTAAGAATTTCTCTTAGATCACCATCTCTTAGTTCACTTTATGATTTGGCCAAGACCATTTTAATCTAACGGAGATAATTCAAGCATCGGACTCAAACAGGGGATCGTTGGTCTTGCGTGACATGAAAAATGCTTGTTTTTTGGGTTGTTTGACTTTACATTGACTTTATGAGCACGTGGAAACACTTACAAATTTCATATAATTTGTATGGAAGATTGAGTTAAGTCTTTCTAAAAAAACCATGGATTAATTTCCTGTTTTTGTAGGTTTTCACTTTACTGATGGATACCATGAATGATGTACATCTACAAACGGAGAACACTTATTGATTTGAAGGTTCCAGCTGAGAGAATGGATGTGTTCTTTTAAATTGACGCTGTTTTATATGTTATTTAATCTGTTTAGCTGTTTAGCAATCAGTCAGTCATTCTACCTGTCTTCCTGTCCGCCTGTCTCTCTTTCCTGGTCCTTCTGCGTTCCACACAGAATGACCGGAATAATTTATCCTCCTCGTCCGAAGCCATTGCTCTGTAAGCTCCGATCTAATACAGTCTATCCACATAGACTTCGTAATGTTTCGGCTTCTGTGCTTCTTTGTATGATTTTTCATGCTCATATCAAAGTCGCGTTTACTGCCAACAGATAGGAATTTTCCTCCAGTTTCACAAACCCGAGGATGTTATGAACCCAGATCAAACCTGATCCAACCGTCATCCAAGGAGTTTGTTACTCAGCAATTGGTTGTTTCGATCAAAACATTTTTGTAATATAATAGCTCATCTCAGATAAATTCAATAGCATTTTTTGGCTGATAAGCCAGTTTTTGATGGGGGGAGGGGGGGTTGCACCTGAATACGTTGAGTTACCAAAAACCCATAACCAAAACTGCTCGTCCGAAATCCTTTCATGAAAACCAGATTTGAGTTCACCGTTTTCTAGTTTGGTTTTGGTCTTGTGAAAAGTGTCACGCGAAACGTAAATATCATCAATAATCTTCCTTGACTACATTTATTTGTTTTTGTGTGAAAACAAAGATGCACAAAATAAAAAGCAATTTGTGTTCTGTGGAACAGTGTATTAGGCGAAATAATAATTAGAACTCGAGTGATTTAGCTAACTTCCTAAGCAAACCCTATTAGTTATATGCCGATTATACCAAAGCATTGATTTGACGCAATCAATAGAAATGCTTTATGATTGTCGTGATCTTGAATGTGGAATTTTCTTTTAACACGAAATGAATGAGCAAAGTCTGTTCAAATATGTCCGCGCCGGTCATCGCAGAACTCGAATGCACTTTGGGACTCGGATGATGCTCGAGATTAGATGAAATCAGATGGAGATAATTTTACCTAGAAGCTCTATTTACCAAAGGGCACTCATATTCCAGAAGCAAATGGTTTATCGGATTGGCATTGATACACTGTTGTATTCTGTCTTACCATAAACAACACATACCATGTTTGAGGTATTCATGAACTGACTACTTGTGAGTAGCGTGAGGCTGTTTGATGTAAGCGATCATAGCATAGCCAAAGTGGAAACACTTTATGACTACAATAGTTCAAACTGGGTACCAACACCTTCGTTTGAATAAACAAGTCAGTTTTTATGGGTTCACTTAGCTGATTATGGCACTATCATTTCAACCCAGAAAACGTCTATGCGAGGAGCGATTTCATCGACTTAGAAAAGCACAAGTCGGTCGAGTTAATTAGCTGATCTCGCAATTGAACAAAGAGCATGTTGTATTGCTACATTAGATGGTTCAATGGTAATCAAACACCGTGACACGGTTCTGCAAACGCCTAAATTTTGAGAAATGGCGCTTTAAAGGGAAAATCGGATCAACCAAAGCTTGTTTAAAATCGGTGGAAAAAGGACTTGACCAAGAGGTTGATCGAAAGATCTGAGTAAAACATTTCGCTTCCAATCCAGGCTTCTGTATGAACGAAACGAAGAGAAGGGAACTATCCTCACGGGATCTAAGAGTTTCCGGATTTTATTTTACCGCTAAACCTTGTACATATGCTGCCAAGCTTTCCATTTCCACAACTGACGGCTGAACAATTGACCAACGAAACAGTAGAATTCTATTTATTCAATCACATTTCAACCGATGATTGACTCACCGGTGCTTCCACGATCCTGCAATGTTCACACACATACAATGAACTGTCGAGATAATGCCGCAAACCAAAGACCGGTCATACTTCTTCTTTTAAAGTGACGAAACCAATTGTAGGATTTTTTTCGGAAACACAAAACCAAGCCCCAATTAATACAATGAAACAAGTGAGCAACCAAATGCAAGGTGTAAGGAATGTGGAATAGACTTTGATATATCACTAGAACTTAAAATAACTAAATTCACCTGCCAGTTCACGACCGAGTTAGGTTCCATTGTTTTCGCTTTGGTCAACGTGCGCAGTTGTGATATTCTTAGATCAACGGTTACGGACCAATTGGGTGGGGTCAAAACGCCTCAGCCACTTTGACTACGTGGTTTGATTCTACTTAGTGTGAAACGATTACACTTTTGATGGTTCTAATCGCTCCAATATTCATCCAGGCTGGGCGGTTCTTTCGGATTTATCTAAGTGTTCGTACTACCCAAATTCCTTGTCCGACATAGTCCGGTATAAGGAGACATTCGATGCGATGATACCCTCCCCCCGACCTCTTAGTGATCCTAGCCTATACTTGTGTGCTATGTGGGGACGTTTTGTAGTTAATAATACATTTCTACTCCACCTGTGAGGATGATGAACGAATAAAGTATAATACATTTACCAGTGGATTGTTCACTGATACGGAACCCGTTTGTGACTGAATGTTTTCTGGTAATGTATGACAGGCACATTGTGGAATCCAGTGGAATTTCACAGGATACGGAGCAACGCTAAGGATAAAAGCAGCCAGAACCAGATCATTTGGAACTGATAGATTGTACCAAAGTTAGAATGATTCTTTGCTAAAACAGAGAACGCACTATATGGACAGCGGGCAGTGAATAACGCAGTCCAATACGATAGGAAACTGTTGTGAAGCTGCTTATTGACTGATTCAGAACTGGTTACTGAGGGCAACAGATAACACAAATCACGAAAAACGAAGCCGTTTGGCGGGTTCGTTACCAAGACGAGGCTTATATGGCCGGTCGTTCACGCTGTTGGCACCAAACGAGTTTATGATTGCTGATAGACACAATCAAGGGTATATCAGCAGTACAGTAGTAGTGTAAATTAGTTGAAATGAATGAACTGGACTGCTAATGTTTCCCTTTGTATAGATTTCGTATTACCGAAAATCTGCATATTTTCTGTCTAGCCGAAGTCACAACAGATCCACTGTTCGTCGCACCCTTAAATCATACCGGGATGTGATTCGCTATTCGGTTATATAACTACCTCTTTGTTTCGTCTATGTAGATGGATAGGCGTCGACGATTGAATTGATGCATGCATCTAATTGAATTTCTCGGAAAGTAGATAGAGAGGGTGCTCCTTTACTGGTATCTTCAGTAGGCGACAACAATGATGGAGTTGTCCGTATGGTAGACACCCTTATCAATGAAAAATCTTGACCCTAACAACTGAATGAATCAAGGAATACACGACATGAACGAAAAAGTTTTCCTCAATATTTTTTATGACAACAACAGATTTTCACTGACCTTAATCTTATGCTTACTTAATTTCTCACTGAGATATGAAAACTTACAGTTGCGTTACTTTCAAATTTTGTAATGGCCGCAGTTTAACTGCTATTTGTTTTTGAAAAACCATTTAGTTGCGGTACTTCTTTATTAAAAGATAGACACAAATTTACTCACCAGTAAAATTGCTTCTTTGGTGCAATGTATATTGAATCAGATCAATGAAGTTGACTTTTTGTAGTAAAACCCATTTACCTCCGTTTTACTCAATTGAGTACCTAAAGTTTTCACAAACAACCCACTGATTAGTGCTTTATTTTAATGTATACAAACCTTTCCCCTATAAAATACTCTTTTGCGAGTGTTACTACTCACGACGGAGGACAATTGGTGCTACGCACTTGACATATTTGTGACTGAACTTCCAGATCAAAGATGGTGATCCTTCACTATTCTGCTTCCCTCGTTGACTGAAAGATAAAAATGATAGCTTCACTTGTTTTCTGGTCCGTAAGGGAAACACACATCCAACGAGATTAACTAAAAGTGGGTTTTGTTGTTCCGAGTAGTTGGCTAACCAGTCTATGGCGTGCCGTTATGTAACAAATTTGAATTTTCCTGGATAACTTGATAAACTATATCTTTATGATATTTTCTCAAAATAAGCGATAACTCATCGACACGGTGTGTTTCGTATTTTCTTTCTTCATTTCACAATCAGTAATCGAGAGCATCGGTAATAAAAATGTAATTTGTCTTGTGTTCGTTGGATTACCAATGTCCTATGGTAATTTTGCTTCCAAATAGCCAAATATTGTGTAATCATCATTGTGTTGTGTGTGATTTTTTATTGTGTTTTATTTTACTTTATTGTAATTAATTGTGCAAGAAACAATACCTTTGATCAAGTCCAAAATGTATTTCTCGTCACAATGGAGTAGAAAAAATGAAAAATGTCATACACGAAAATGATTAAACCTAAACAGATGATCATCGTAGGTTTAAAATTAGTTCGTTTCTGATCTTTAGGTTGTCACTTAGAATACGAGCCAGATAGGGTACCTTTGGATTGCGATAAATGTTTATGCGAGGTTAAGCAGATATAAATGGATTGGGTTGTGGCGTGGGAACGGCAGGCAGACAACTCGGGATACAGCAGATGACCGGGGTCGTTGAGTATCTTATGAGCGAAATTTTCACATGAAGTAATATGAAAATCACAATTTGGTGATAGGAGCGTTTAAGGGAATAAGAAAAACACGGATGATAACTGACAAACCGCGACAAAGAGTAATGAAATTCAGTTTCAAGTAGTCCAGGGAAAACAACAGGCAAACATAATAGTATGACAGGAAAAATGTATTGATAAGCAAAGGAACATAGTTATATGCTTCATTCTAAACTGTTGTAGCTTGCGTATCTTGAAGGATGAACGATGCACAGGCTAGCAAATGAGAAGACCACCGTAGATTGCTCTCTATGATGACCCTTAGGCATTTGTTTGTATGTGGTCTGGTGAGGGCTACGGGACTGATGACTGAGGGTTCCATGGGATACTCAATTAGGAAAAGACTAACAACGCATTTGAAGCATTTCGAAGCACTCCACTGGAGAGTGGTGTACTTATCTAGTGGTACTTTTCTTTCTGGATGTTCTACGAAGTCGTCGATCAGACGGAACTAACCAGGGCACCGTTCACAGGCAGCCGTCATGGAGTAATCAGCATATATGTAAATTGCTATACGTAATTCGGGGTTCCTTTGCCAATTTGTGTTAGACTACTTACGAGTAACATTTCATGTTAAGACACCTCCAGTCTTAAAATTTATATATTCTGATGGCTCATGTGACGGACGTTTAATACTGTGACTACGATATATGTATTGCGTTTTCCAATTGACAAAATTTTCTGCCCGTTTTTTCTGTGAGTAAAAACCTACAGCAACCAAGGATTGAACCGCAAACCCTCGTGCGAATGTCCGCTCGCTCGCCACACGCGGTTGCCGCTAACTTGTTTTTTATCTCACTGTTGTCCTTTCATACGTATGGTTTCGAATAGCACCACCCTTCGGGATCGCGCTCTTTATTGCACTTCATCTAGATCTATTGTATTTCCCTTCTCTGTTGTTTTATTCCGAAGCTACAGTGTATTGTGAACCGTTTCCATGCCTTATCGCACTTCCCCGAATTTGAAATTCACTGCTGCGCTACTGTTACGCTTGACTATCTATCTACCATTGCCGACACGGACTGTTACCACTGCTCTGTACTTTGGTTGCTTAACTGGCTGTAAGTTAATCTATCTGTTTCACTATTATTGACCGTCTTTAGAACCACGATTTACACGAATTCTCGATAAACACTGGTACTTTACTGAACTTCTTTTTGCTGACTGTAGCCATTCTCTGCTCATATCGTGCGTATAGGTATCGAGACTAAGTTTTCGATGAATTCCTGTCTGCTAAGGCGTGAAAGCACAATATCCATTTTAAAAGCCATGTGCCATGGGAACCGAAAAGAAAATTGATTCAGTGTCAAGCCCCCAGAGGGCGGAGGATATATACTGAAGATAATACTGAGAGGAGGGCGGAGGTTTATCCGAGAGGTGCTACTTCGTAGGTACAGGAAATATCCCCAGCGTCACCCGGCTTTGGGCCGAGGTGCCACCCTAGCGTTTGCACATCCGAGTGCTAACTGCAAGGCAGCAGTAAGGTAGTACATGGTTGCCGGTGGCCCTCTGAGGGGGGGGGGGAGCTCATACGCCATTTACAATTGCTAGCTGAACAAGGGTCCATGAATCTCTGTTGAGTATGGAGTTATTGCCTCGGCCGTTGAGTCATGAAACCAACTTCGTCCGCCCAACACGTACGTTAGACACCGACTCACCGGGAGTTGAGCTCCCGGATATCCTCAACCTGGTTTGACCCTCCTGTCGGGCGCTTTACCCGGGTATGGCCGCTGTTGCGTTCACACAGCTTCTGGGAGTCACAGGTGAGCTAAACACCCGGTGGAGACCAAAGAACGGGAGATACTTCAAAGCGGCTGACAACCCTTCAATTCAGAGGTGCTACTCCTACCGGGCACCCCATACATGGATATTAATGAATATTCTCTCAAACTCGCTTGCTAATCATGCTACGGCGTTCCCGGGAAGCGACGAGCTCTGTGATCCTCCAGTGGCTCGTGTGACAAGTATGCGCACTAGACACCTTA
This sequence comes from Echinostoma caproni, assembly GCA_900618425.1. Taxonomy (NCBI): domain Eukaryota; kingdom Metazoa; phylum Platyhelminthes; class Trematoda; order Plagiorchiida; family Echinostomatidae; genus Echinostoma; species Echinostoma caproni. Next base: position 21,444 of record UZAN01040532.1, read on the forward strand.
AACTACACAAAACTTCTGACACTGAATGCTGGAACGTAAGAACACTCTTAGATGCCGGGAATCAGGCACTAACGATTCGTGCGCTGCATGACTACCAGCTGGGTATTACATGCCTATCAGAAGTCAGATTGAAGGGTTCCGGCTCCAAAAGTGTCAAAATCCCTATATATCGATAGCCAATACTGACTGTATCACGGTGGAAACGAAACGTCGGGTCAAAAAGAAGTGGCGCCTGCTTTAAGTCATCGGGCTAACAATGTTTTACTCTCCTGGAAACCAATATCCTCTAGGATTGCAACAGCACGATTCAAGGGTCATGCGGTAAACATCACTGTAATCTCTGCCTAGTCCCCGACTCTCCCATCTGACAACAATGTCAAGTAGTTCTATAACAGCTTTCAATTGCTAGTTAATGAAGTACCCAATCGGGATGTACTTGTCATAGTAGGGGGCTGGAACGCTCGAACTGGCCCACAAGAAGAGTCCACGAAGCATATCCTAGGTAGGTTTGAACTAGACTAGTTCTGCGAGAATGGTGACAGATCACTCAGCTTCGGCGATTATAACTGATTATGTATTACCGACATGCGATTTCGACATCCAAAAAAGCATCTTCTGACGTGGTACTCCGATGAAGGCCAAACAGCACATCAAATGGATTACGTTCAAGATGGGTTTCTTGGATTGAAGACAGTCGATCCTATCGCAAAACTGAATGCGGGAACAAAAGCTAATCTGATCACGTACTAGTTCGCGCGAAAGTTACACTCCACCTAACAAATCACAGGAAGACCGTCCCCTCGAAACGCCTAAATGTGCTTCCACTGGAGAACAGTGAGAAATGCCAGACACAGATGGGCATGATAACTGCACAGCTGTCAATTGATCCCTTCGGTAAGCATGGCAACACAAGGAGTTCGGTTGAAACGCAGTGGACCAGGATGAAGTTCTTGATACAACAAGCCCCTCTACACGCACTGGATGCTGAATTACGTCGTCTGAAGGACTGAATATCTGATCACACCAGTTGAATATTGCGGCCAGATTGACACGCCTAGCTCAATCTTCTGCTTATCGCGATCTCAGACGACAAGCAACACGGTCAACCAGAAACGATAGATGCAACTACTGGAATGAAATGTCTACAAAAATGGAGACAGTAGCCAACCTGAGAAACACGGTGACCCTCTTCCGACTTATTCGCTCAACATCGGGCAAGAAACAGGTCACCCAGTCTGTATTGCGTAGCCCCTCCGGCGAGCCCATTTCTGATGCGCAAGGAAAAATGCCTCCGTGGTTGGAACACTGGTCTTCTTCTCAGTCGCCCTCAAATCCAACTTCCCTATGCACCCTCCCCATCATCTTCTCCATACGAAGTTAACTGCGCTCCTCCATCAGTACAAGAAGTCTCAGATATCACCAGCCATCTCAAGCCACGGAAGTTTCCCGGTGAGGACGGGATATCCGCCGAAATCTACACAAAGTGTTCTTCAGCCATTTTAAACTGTCATCATAGCTTACTGTGTGCAATCTGGGAAATCGAAATTTGCCCAACTGACTGGATCACACCGATGTCACTACCTTTCCTTAAAAAGGATGACAAATCAGTTTGCGAAAACTAAATGGGCATCAGTTTACTTGACGTGGCGGCCAAGGTTTTTGCACAACTTTTGCTGAACTGCTTTGCTGCATCAAGGCACGCAAGCATTCGTCCTAACCAAAAGGGATTTCGCCCCGGTGTGGGCTGCGTCGACCAAATATTCACTCTACGTCGACTCTTGGAACATCGCCACAGGTTTCAACAACCCACAGCAGTCTGCTTTATTCATTTTCGTGTGGCATTAGACTCCGTAGATCGCGAATCCCTCCGGAACATAGTTCTGGCAGATTTTGTTCTAGTTACAGTTGCCAACTTAATGAGATCCTACTATTATAACATCAGCACCCGAATCCTCATCTACGGAGAGGAGTCATGCGCGTTAGAGTCACGATATGGAGTGCGACGAAGGTGCCCATTATTCCCAATGACGTTCAACTTTGCCATGGACTGGATAATAGTTCGTTCGATGATAGGATAAAAAGGAGATCAGATCTTTCCGAACTTATGGCTCACCGACTTGGAATTCGCGTATGATATTGTCGTCTTTGGCGAGGACATGTCCAACCTCCAAGTGATCGTTGACCGCATCAATTGACAGGCCTCCGAGATCGGCCCAGAGGTGAACACATCAAAAACCAAAACCTTTCCGACAGTCCCAATTCATCCCGAAAATGCTTTACCACTAAACGGCGAGCCGATCGAATCCATCGAAAGCTTCAAATACTCGGGCTCAACCATACTCCCCAACGGCCAAGCTAAAGACTAGGTGCAAGTGCGCGTCGATGCTGCACGAAGGGTGTTTTTACAGCTGAAGAATTTCCTTTGGCGTGGAAATGAAATCAACCTCAAGACAAAAATCCGAGTTTTCTCCGAAGCAGTCCGTCCTGTTTTGCTATACGGCTTCGAATTCTGGCCACTTAGAGTCAAAAACTGTCGCAGATTAAAAGTCTTCGATCACTAGTGCTTACGAATCATTCTGGGAGTACGATGGAGGGATTAATTCTTAAATGAAGCGGTCAGAAATTGGTGTTTTAATCTTGTAAGGCTGCGGACGCCAGTGAAACGGAGATGTCTACAATGGTTTGGTTACATTCTTCGTAAGTTTAACAACGACCTGACCAAAGCTGTCTTGACACCACCTCCCTGCCCCAAATGGAGCTGTCGACAGGGTGGACAGCTGAAAACCTGGCTTGTCACGGTACGAAAGGATACTAAAAGCTTTGTTTTCCGTTCAGTCTATGGCGTTCGCCGATGAAAGTCAAGCTGGATCTCAATCTGCGCTGATCTTACCGCAGATCGCCAAGCGTTAGCGGCCGCAATTCGGGATTTCCATNCTTCGTAGAACGATTCGTGGGCAATATTGTCCAAATATGATCACTACCGGTGAGAAGAAACCGATTTAGATATGAACACCTTTTCAGTGCGACACAGCTGCCGTAGTTGACATATAGACTGAGCTCATCTGTGAAAAAAGCACTTCTCGCAGCAAAACGTCCCATGGTGCTCATCGCCATGCCACTTTAGCGCTTTCAACTCAAAGATAAATAGCCTGTTTCTGAAGTCTCTTTCTGCGTGTACTTGTTTGCTTTTTCCTGTGGGACAAGTTATTTTGGCCGCACCAGCAAAGGTTTGTCTAAACGAATGCAAGCGCCTCACCTGGCCTAGCTGAACAGTGGGGTGATTAGAATTATGAACATCTCGATCATTTTACATTTCAAACCGCGTGGTTGATGTGGCCGAGGACCTTTTGATCCATCCACTTAGTGCACACTTGTCGATCTAAGGGGAGTAGCAATCACATTCCGGAAGGGATCGGAATCCACCTACATAATCTCTCCACAATATGCTCCAATTAACAATGCCGAAGAACAACCGGTCTTTCCTGGACAGCATCACATACAACACAGTCACCTCCTAAAGACCCGAACCAATGCGCATGAGAGTGTAATCAACATCCGGTCATGGAACTGGAATGTTGATTATTTCTGTTCCAATTTTGTCATGATTCTTCCCCCGTAATACACAGTTTGACATAAATTGTGATATATTAGCCTGTAGGTCAATCACGGCAAAAGAGCTCATTTGCTACTGAGTTCTTACTACAATCTTATTTATGTTATTTGAACCAAAGTGTACTTTTGTCCCCTTCTTTTCTGAGAACTGCCGCCCCGTCCGCCCTCCCCAGCGAGACTACTTAAAGTCCCTGGATGAGTAAGGGGTGAGTTCCTTTGTGAGTCGAAGTAGTTCTTCAGGCTGCTTAGCTGATTGCCAGTCGCACGATTCGGGTCACTCATTCCAAAAGTTCTGATAAATTCGGAATAAACTCCTTGTTGAATCACAGAAACACACACATACGAAGGAGTAGTGCCCTGTTCATTGTGGTCTGTGGCACTTAAAAATCTTCAATTCAGATGCTCGTGGCGTACTCAGTCATGATTAAAGTACTTATTGGGGAACTAAAAGATAAAATCTAGAAAACACTACTTGATAGTGACGCTGATCGTGAAACGAATATGCATAATTGATTCCAGTGTGAGTATGAATGGATGGTTCGGTGGAATCGCCGCTGAGGAAGAAAACTTTGATTTTGAACACTATTGAGTATTCCTATTCGTGTATTTAGTAGACTTAATGGATATCGATCTTGGTCTCTCTCTCCCGCTCTATATCCTTCTCTGATATATTCTCAGTAATTTCGTTTCATTTCGGCCATCATTGACTGCTGCTTCCCTGTTATCAACGAAATCTTGCCTCGCCACTGTAGCAAAATCTATATAATTTATTTTAGGCCTTTCACTCTCATTTCGGAAGTCCATTTGCAGTATCCAGTATCATATATTTTTATTGTTAGTTATGGGTGAATTGTATTTATTCTTGTTTTCATCTCTCACTTCTATCTTGTTAATCCTCTTGTACCACCGTTTGAATTTTACCAATTTGAGTGTAGCTATACAATTTGTTGTAGTTCGAAATTACAGTTCAGAATTAAAGTGCAAAGAAGCATGGAAATTCATTCTTTCTAATAAATAATTGTTGTTTCATGAGGATGATTATTACTTTCAACCCACATGTTCTAAATAGTTGATCGATTTTCAATCAGTACACAGGAAATAAACCGATTAATTTAAATTTTTAAGCTTAACTAAATTGAAAAGTTAATAATTGAAGAAATACACACTACTCACGTATCAGCCCTTATCCTGAAGAGTCTAAAAATATATTCTAAGAAGCATAAAAGTTGACCTTCGAAAGTTAACCTTCAGATATGCAGCTCGTTGAATAAACGCCTGGTAATGTCACCATTTCCAAATCGGATAAAACATCCAACAGATATTAGCGTGTAGTTTAACATGAGGGGCAACTTATCCGAGAGGCACATGAGCACGATGACTCAGATCCTGACTTGTGCAAGTGCTTCAATGCAATCATGAGCCCAATTTATTGCATATATACAGATATGCCTATATATGTGTATCTATGTATCTCCAGTTTGCGGACAAGCATGGTGCCAACGCCAGAACAATAATAACAATAAAAGGATATGGGTAGACTGGAACACAGAACGGAATGCAAAGAAGGTTAAACATTTGCAACGGCAGACAGTAAATAACAGAAATGATAACAACTTTTGTGTTTCACAATACACTTTTTCATATTTTCTGTGTGTTGGTTTAGATAGTCAGTTAATTAGCTAGATAGTTCAGTTATATGTATACACTTATATGTCGTCAAATGTTTTTAGAATTTTACTGGTCAAAAAGTGTGAGAACAGATAAATTGGTTTTTCTACGAGATATTGAAAATAATGTTTATTTTGTTTAACTGTTACATACATGTCTCTGTAGAGATACAACTGAGAAGTGTAAGAAGAAAAGAAGGGATTAATATTCATACTATGAGGCACGAATGTAAATTTCATTTATACTTCATCAATACTTTGAATTTAATATGTAGTGTTGTTTCTTCCTTTGAGGAATAGTGTTTCTAACGTGATAACTTTAAAGAATGATATTGATGGAGGATTTGATTCAACGTCATAGAGGGATTAATCGTGTATAGAACAAATCAAGCATGAACTAAAATCAGGAAGCACTGAACAGCTGTTTCGACCTTTTTGGTTTTCATCAGGTCGGTCATTGGATTCGAATTGCTGAAGAGATCCAACCAGGTCATTATGATATAATGTTTATATTTCTTCCCAAATCGGTTTTGTATTCAAATGCCACAAGAGAAAGCCGTTGCCTATCTTGTTGAGATAATGATGCAGCATTTCGAATACAGTCATTTAAACACCTAATAATATTGAATTAGGCCTTGAATGAAATATTATCAATTTGTCGCTAAAAATAAGTGGCTTTTCGTTCAGTTTTATTCATTGAGTTCACAGTGTTTCAATCAGATTCTAAGCAGGGCAGTGAGACCAAAAAGAGGTTGCTGCTCGGTGAAGTACAGAAAAGAAGGGAAAAAGACGATGGTGGTGAGATTTGATGTCACGACTTGCGATCAGTTGTAAGGATAATCTGAACCACTTGGCCGCCGTCATCCATTGTTCACTTCCGAAAACAAATTTAATAAGACTTTGAAGGCCGTTGCAATGCAATTAGGTTCATTTTCGGAATGGTCGTTTACTACTAAGATTACTAAGATTCTACTATCACTAGCTTCCCAATCGATCCATTTATATTTAATTAGACAGTCAAAGTAGCTAGCTGCAATAAATAAGTTATCTTTCCTTGCTTTTACCAATATTAAAGAACGCTGAGACTTATCCTTGCCTGAAACATTCCTCTGTGCGTTTTCAATCACACTTTAATTTTCTGACTACATGCCGGGACCTCATCACACTCAAGTTGTTCCGACGTATCGTCCTTCGAGAATTTCGAACACGAGAATGCAGCAAAGATATTTTTCTCAAGTTTCTTTTTTCCATATGCTTGACTCAGTATATGACTTGCATCGTTCTGACGTGATCGAAAACCATTGTGCACTATGCGAGCTAAGAGATTTCTTTTGCATCTTCGGATCAAATTATGCACTATGTAAGTGATTTCAACCAAGTGGACAATCAAAATCGATTGGCTTTTGTCAACATAAACCTTCTATCCTCCTATTTGAATCAAGGGGGAGACCATGGTTGCACGTTATTGTTTTACAGTGAATGCAATATTTCCTCCTTAGTCGTTTCTATGAGATTCAAGCATGGGCATATCGAACAAGCTAAAATTTGTTATTAATAAAAATCAGATCCCAAAACAATAGTTTGTTCAAAATATTCACCAGTTTAAACTAAGTGATTCCGCAGAATCTAGCCAATGAATTTCTACATTAAGTTGGTGACCTTTGAATAGAAGAGAATTTACACCGACGAATGCAAACCATATCAACCAGATGTAGGCAAATCTCATTCTGACACTTGACCGCACGACAAGGTCATCATCATTCATCCCCCCCTTCACAACGCACGCTGAATGGATACGTTATGAGTACTCTCTGTCCACAACTCGTTGGCGGGGTCAGTCGTGACACCGAGATGCAGACAACCTCTCACACCAGTATAAACTGAAAACAACAAATGGTGAGCGGATAAGCAAGATACTCATGAGTGAACAATGACACTGGGAAAACTGTGAAATTTTGCGTCCGGTACGAGTTGCCCGTTGACGAGTTTGACAGCAATATTTCTTTCAAACGTGAGTGAACATATCATATGGGCACTCTTGCGTTCCTCATTTCATAATACGTTCTTTGATCACTAGTTGCTCCAATGAATCGTACGTTCATTCAAAGAAGAAGCCAATGTTTTTCGCAGCCCATACGCAGATGGGTTTAATACTCGACAACGTGACCAACGATGGCAATCCGGCTAACTGACAGGAAACCAATTCCTGAAGTGAGAAACAAATCTTGGCAATAAATAATCGTTCACTAGAACCACTGTTCGGTTTCAGAGTTATCAGGAGGTCTATGAGGCCCTGCTCATCATGATCTTGTCGGCAGTGGTTCACGCACAAACCAAGTGAACCCATAACGCTTGGTTGCCTTAAGAGTAGCGCCAACAAACGTCCATCATTTCTCTCTCTCTCTCTCTGTGCACATATGAGTTCCAATATTTACCAAGTCCAATTAATTCGTATTTCACCTTTGAATGGAGGAAAATATTATGAAATCATTCACATTGTGGACTTGAACAAGTGCTATCGACTCCACGGGATGGGGATTTTGTTCAACATATTCTACCCGCAGCTGTTCGAATCGATTTCCGGTTGACTTCTGCATTATGCACTATGGTGCGATATCGTCAGCATCAATCTTTTAACCCTCTCGTACAAACCACATTGAACTTTGGTGAAATTCATGTTTCTAACAGAATGACGGTTTCGAACACAAGTGCAAACACATGTCCCCGTTTGCTGGTGCGGACGGCTGTTGCGCATCAGAAAGCCAGAAAAATACTAAGATTTAAAACGGCCCGTTGATCTAAAGTTAGCAGCTAGTGTGCAGACTTTGACAGAGATTGCGAAAAGTACTGACAACTTACCTCTAGAACACCTGACAGTTATAATTCATTAAATTCAAATTTTCCGGACAACGGTTCATAGGAGTTCACTCATCGGATATACACAGCTATTTTCTTGTCAAATGGGCTCAAATGTCTACTGGAGATACCGCACTGAAAAGAACTACTGCTACCTACGCAAAGACGAAATACACTAATCTGTAGACAACGTACGATATTGTTTTAATTTCGCTTAAAAGAGAACAATATGCAGCCGAGTTGTATACATCGGACTTGAACTAAACAAGTGGTGCTAGATCACATGTTTCGCTTGGTGCACAAAATCCAGAATGGTTCCCATTTTAGAATCATTTGAACATCCAGCTGAAGCTTGTATGTAAATGCAAACTATAACTGCCAAAATTTCAGTTAGAAATCTAGGTAAACTGTAGCTGTCAGAAACATGCGTCAAAGTCACGCATTGGAGTGTCGATCCTTTTCAGTTAAATTGACTCATGAATTCTTTATTATTTATGGTATGTGCTACAACGTGCTGAGAGCAGACTCGGATAGTTCACGTGATTATCCTCGAGGATCGAAAAATCCACCAGTGCGAACCGAATAATCTCTGAAGTGAGAAGAGTAGAACTCTAGCACTCAACTAGAATCTGAGAATACATTTATGACGTTATTTCTTATAATCTATTGTCGACTAATGTTTTGGGTTACCAGTGTCTATGGATTAGTAAAATTAACTAAAAAGTACTTGAGAGATAGCATGCATTTCAGATTGACCTGATGACGATAGTCCGTCTCTAAAGCTGGTCAATTTCCCTTCTCGTGCTCTGCGGAGTGCAAGAATATGATCTTATTATCCGCATGTTGTTACGCAATATCCAGCCGTTATTCCCAAATCAATATCGCACCAAAATCTGATTGCAAGAGGGATAACTGGAAGAGATATTTATTCTCTCATACAGAATTAAAATCACTCGTTTACTTATAACATATATGATACTGGTTGATGGATTAAAGGTATTTTATTAGCGATTTGTTGGCGATACGTTGGCTTACTACTAACCAACCAAGTAGTAGCGTAGATCAACGCTGGACAAACATTCAAAACGCAATGCACTCAGACGGTTTACATAGACTAACTCGCCCAATTATAAACCACTGGGTCTCCTCCAACTCACTCGACATCCTCGACGTGCGTCGGGAAATCCCGGCGGATAGCGAGTACAACGAACAGCGTGAACTCATAAGGAGATTCAGCGACGACTGAGTGGCCAGGTGTACGCTACATCCAAAGGAAATGGAATCAGAAACCACGTGTGGAAACACATGGAAAGCATTTTAGCTCATCTGTGCTACAGGCCCCAAAAGACAGTACATTAGTGAAAAAAATATGCGAAGCAGACGGCACGCTAATGAACAGCCTTCACCGACGTCTAAGACGCTGGGCAGAGCATTTCACATCGCAGTTCAATCAGCCCCTCGAGCTGGCTGCCATAAGCAGTTCTATTGAGATTGCACCCTGGTCACTATCCACGGAACCGCCCAAAGAAGCGGAGATCCGAAACGAACTCCAAGCTCTGAAACGCCACAAGGCAGCTGGACCAGACAGCCTGCCACCTGCACTTTTTAAAGATGGTGGAGAAGCTCTCGTAAGAGAACCTGCGAGATTGTTCTTGAAGATCTGGGAAACTGAAAGTGTAACCCACACATAGGGAGAATCGATTCTTACACCCAACTACGAGAAAGGCTGTCGCAACACCTGTTCCAACCACAGGGGCATAAGTCTGACTCCAATAGCGCCGAAGCTGCTGGCGTTCATTTTATTACGCAGGTTATGCCCCTTCCGTGAGAAGCAAATCCGCGAGAAGCAAGCCGGGTTTCGTGCACGCCGTGGCTGCATAGATCAAATCTTCACCCTGCATCAGCTACTCGAACACCGCCATGCACACAGACGGCAAACCATTGTCGTGCTTCTAGACATCAGAGCGGCTTTCGACTCATCGATCGTCCTGCACTGTGGAACTGTTTGCGGAGATACGGAGTACCCAAGAAGTATGTCTCATTCCTAAAAGCGCTCTATCACCATACCTCGGGGACTTTTAGGGTCTATGGTGAACTTTCATCCTTATTTCCTGTCAGCAGTGCGGTGCGACAGGGTTGCCCTATATTTCTGTTTCTCTTCATAACCGCGTTACCTAACGTAACGAACGCTGGTGTCGAGCCTCTTCCTGGAGACAGAGTGGTAGATGTAGCGTATGCCGATGATATTGCCTTAATGAGTGACAATGCGTCAACGGCTCAAGAGTCATTGAACCGTTGGGCAATTTAGGTTACTCGCTATGATATGTCCTTCGCACCTTCAGAGTGCAAAGTGTTGTTGCAAGATTAGCAAGAACCCATTCCTGCACTTTCGTTGGATACTGACACTCTGGAAGTAGTCGAAAGCTTTGTCTACCTTGGGAGTTGCATAACGGCTGGCGGAGGTGTGGTTGAGGAGATCTCTCAACGTGTGATCAAAGCTAGGTTAGCGTTTGTTAATCTGCGGCATCTCTGGCCCCGGCGCGACATATCTCTTCCACTGAAAGGCCGTGTGTTTTGCGCAACGGTACGCACCGTGTTGCTCTGTGGCCTTTCCGAGCGGATCACGTCCAGCGACTATCAATCTTCGACAACCGCTGTCTGCGCAACATCGCCCGTACATGGTGGTAGCATCGCGTGAATAACGATGAAGTCAAACGGCGGATACTAGGATCAGATAGTCTTCCTTTGAGCAAAATAATTTCACTGGCTAGGGCACGTCGTAGGAATGCCTAAACAACGTCTGCAACACCGTGTACCATTCGCAGATATCGGCCCAGGCTGGAAGAAACAGGTTATGGCGTGGTGCAGAGGGTTAAAGAGATTCTGCTCGGATCTGGCTTCCGTTGGGGTTTCCCGGCTTCCCGGCTGGTGCTCCAAAGATCCAGATTGTCTTTGACTGGAGACACTGCGGGATATGATATCGAGCCGAATTTAGTGGTATGAATGCAAACTTTCCTGTTTATATATATATATATATATATGTTTACGGTCGTGCTTCCTAAGGAAAGACTTCTCTAACACTAATTTTCCCATTATTATGCTATGTTTGTTCTCGTAAACGTAGGGACTATGAATTGCAATTTTCTTATTTTGTATTGTCTGTTGGTTCTAATTTACATCTTGTGACACCGAACGATAACGATTCACCTCGGCTCATATACAGAGAAATGCGATAGCACATATTCAGTAGTTTGGCGTTATGACGTTTGAAAAAAATGAACATTACTATCCTGTGGGATTGCCTCATTTTTGAGAACATTCGTCGGTTTTGTTGGCATTCAGTTTTCCGGATTGCCTGCCTGCTTGCTTGTGTTAAATACCCCCATACTCGCATAATAATTTTTGTTTCTTGGATGCTGTCTACCGGACCCTTTGTTGGTTTTTTGATCTCGGGAGGGAGTAGTTGATTCATGGTTGCGTATATTTAAGCTTCAAGGTGATCAGATACTTTCGCGCCCAGATTTATTTCTCTTTCCATTATGTTTTGGAGGTAATAAGACCCCAGGTTGCATCCACACAGTCACCTATCACGTGTGTAAGGTAACGTGCATAATCAAGAATTATGCCTTAAGAGTTATTCGATTTTTCGTGGAAAGGCATGCGCTTTCTACAATTCGCTCGTGCGTGGAGAGTCACTGGATGATTTTCCTAATGCTAGCTTCTAGTCATTCCATGTTTCGGTCAGATGACCCTGATGAACAAGTCGAATTCACGTTGACCGTCGAATGGAGCGAGTATTTAGGATGAATTTCTCTAACACCTCAAAAGACCAGTGTATTACTTAAGTAAACAAAGATTTCTTGCTCGAAACGGAATGAAAACTTGTGCAAGTTTGTCGTGGAATAGTACGGTCTGCTGACATACCTGAAAAGAACGAAAGCAAAAGCTGCTCTCATTAGGTAGTGTTTCATAGCTTTTGTGAGGAACTTCATTATTTCTGCTTCTGACAACTGATATAAGGTGATTTACGTGAGGATAGTAAACCCACATGCACAATATGTTCGCGTGGAGGCATTCGTTCGTGCGTAAAACTGTAGCACATATTTCTAAATCATTTGAATATATACAGAGATTATTTACTGTATTGTGTTTCCATAATAACTAGTCAATTTATGGTAGCCTCTGTACCCATTATGGAGTGATTACTTTCGTAAATAGTTTATTGTTTGAATGATAACTTCCTAAGAATGATTTACAGTACTACCGCTCCGTCGCGTTGTTACCGATGCGGATATAGCTATAGATCGATGAAAAAGATCGAATTATATATCTGGCAACTTCATGAGATAGTTTGAGTTTTAATCTTCAAGATAATCCAATTCCATATGTCATTTGATTCATCCAAATACCATTTCAGTTTAAAGTTAAAGAACAATTGATTCTACTTCTGAGTGCTTCTGCTCCGGTGGCATATGTTACGCTATTTTCCGCTGCTATAAGCTCTTAGACAGTAAACCAGCGACAAAAGAGTTTGTAACCGCACAACACCTGGAACGGTTGAAGGAGTTAAAGGAAAACCGGGATGTCATTCTTTCGAAAGCAGATAAAAGAGCTGGAATAGTCCTTTGAAATCGATCCGACTATATTAACAAGATGAACAGATGAACAAGATGAACTCAACGACACCGAAGCATTTCAGAAAATAGCTGGGGAGAAAGATAAGGCAGAACAGATAGAAAAGTCACTGTCGAAAACGCTCCGGTGTTTAAAACAGAGGGACGCAGTATACAATGCCACATTTGAACAACTCCGACTCACTGGAAAGATGATCCCGAGGCTTTTTGGTTTCGTTCATCATTGGTTATTTTGGCGCCGTATCTGTAGAGATTAGCGTTATATATAGATATATATGACATAATGATACTTAGAACGGTATTGGGAAAATAAATTCAATAGGTGAACAATACAAACAGGAAACCATATAATGGGGTTTTATTTTTTATTGTTTTTTACAAGATGACATTGGTCAATTTATTTACTTTATGGCTTATCCCGTCACTTAGCGGTCACGATTTATCACTACTTCTTCTCTGAAATTCCCTCGCTTGCGATCGGACTGGTATTTGCGTTATAAGCACACCGGTTCATGGTGGTGAGATTCTCACTTCTGCAATACACAGCAGTTTACAAGATGCTTATCTATGTTTAATTTCCGACGACACACAAACGCTTTGCTCAAATAGAATGAAAATTACGTGGCATCTGTCCAATTTTCATTTAGTTATTCTATGTACGTGTGAATTGTTGAAAGTCGACCCGAGGATGGTTTTTAGATTTCTTTAATCTTTTGTCTGGTTCTTTGGTGACAATTTTTGCAACCTATGTGAACTGGCGTTGGACGTCCGAAGTGCAACTATTTCTTGTTCGATCTCCGCTTGATCAAACACTAGTTACGAAAACAAAAATAAAAGACGGAAAAATAGAGGTTTAATAGTTTTACTTTCTGATTAACAGAGTTGTTTGAATGTGGAAAAGGGGTATCGAACTTAAAGACTGCGTGATTTTATATGCACAGTGTATTTTGAAAGAATGTGAAACAGGAAGTTAGGGTAGAGTTGAAGTTACTCATTTTGGTTTCTTCATCACGATATCCGAAAGAAGCATTGTGATTCATAGGAACAGATTACCATAAGCGATATGACCATGTACGAAATCTGACGAATCACTTTAGAAACTGTGAGGGAAGAGGTGACTGCCTTGGCTATTTACAAATTACACCCATATCCAGCTTTAGTTTTGAAGTTAAAATATAAACACAAACACTGCTATAACCCGATATGATTATGTAGTTGATAACTCTCTCTGAACAGAGCTTAAATGGCAAAAGCGCATTTTTTCATGGGTTCTAGTATTACTTGATATAGAAGGACCGCGTATTTCCGTATTAAACGGCAGTCAGATTAACACAGTCCGAGAATTTGCAGCCTTTAGCATTAGGTTTTAAGCTGTACCCCTTTGACCACTTTGTTTACGGGTCTCTGCGATTTGTGGAACATCGCAGAACCTCACAAACAATAATTCCAAGATCCTTTTCGTTTCGAGCAGGCGGTAATAGCTGAGTTCTTAGTATCTATGGGAAGAGACATAAAGATGCAAATTCATATTTCTCAAAGTTGAATTTGATGTCATTATTGATGGACCATTAGTTAGCTGCGATGAGGGTTTCCCGTAGGATTTCATGATATGCAGGATGTTTTACCGCACTCCGTGTTTTGGTGTCGACAGCGAATAACAATGTCTTTTCTCCAAGGACATCAGGTAGGTAATTTGCGTATACTAGGGAAATGTACGGATCATGTACGGATCTTTAGAGAACTGCACAGACAGCCAATGTTGGTACCAAAAGAGAACCATTTACTCAAACTGGTATAGTTCGCTGTTGAAGAATTTCCTCAACCTAGTGAACAAGCGATTATCAAACACTGCATTTATGGAGTTTATGCAGCAATATACGGCTGTTAACTCTACAAAAAGCTTCGGAGAAGTCCAACTAGACTAAGTCTACTGATTTTGTTTACCCATCCCATGCAAGTAGCAGATTTGTGGTGCAAGACCGTTTTCCTTAAAACCCGTTTTGGGCCGGCCGTGGAATGTTATACTTCTCAAAATGCTCCAGCAGAGAATCAGAAACAGCTGATTGCGTTCCTCATGACAGAACGGGAAGTGTAACTCGACGGTAGTTGACGGGATCACTTCGGCAGTCACCTTTGTACATTGGTGAAATGATACCGCGTTTCCAGGACTGAGGAATCATCGTCTTGTCGAACAGTCTTTGGTATAAATGAATAATTATTCAATATATATAGGTAATCAAGGATGTCAGAATCTGTAGGCAGATGTTGTATTCCCCTGGTGATGTGTTCAGTAGTTTGCTTTGTGCCGTTATGCTCTCGAAGTTGACGGTAGTCAATTGGGTAGAACTTACGAAAGCTGCAATCGACGGTGTCACCCGCAGTGGGTGCTTTACACAACTATAATTTTAGGAAATGGGCTGCTTCAGACGTAGTAGTGGAAATGCGTCCTACATGCCTCAGAGTCGGTATTTCGTATTTTACTTTTCTGTTGACTGATAGTGGATAGTATTCCTGCGTTCTCCGTGTATAGTCCCGGGCTTCATTCCCACCCGGGTCAATGGATTCATGCTGTTGACGAGAGTCAACCAGGTAAAAACAGCTGTACAGTGCTTAGTAGCTGTCATTTCACGCTTCATTTACTCTATACACGGCGATTTCCATCTTATATATTGATATGTTTTTATGGGAGCCTTGGATTGAAATTATTTGTCTATTGCTTGAAACCTCAGCCTATGCTTTTGCACTAATTTTACACAATGTTTAATTAACAAGACCTAATTATCTCACGTGTCAGCAGCTGGATAAATTTAAACTCTCAACGGGCGAAATTTATCTGTAACAGTTATTTCTTTGGTCGCCTCTGAATAGGGAAAAATCACAATTAGGAATCTTTTCCAGGACAGCAACAGATCAAGCTGTTCTTTTGGATGATTTTATTGCCTGAAAGTAACAAGGATTTGCAATTTGTAAATTCAATAATGTTAAGATTACAAACAAATTTTGGCGTCTTTCAATTCCAACGTAAAAGACCTTCTCTGTCTTGAGGCTGGAAAAGCAAAGGAATTTTCATGACACTTCAGGTTGATGAAGCTTTGTAGCACCCAATCACCTCCAGATGATATTGATATTTTTCAACCATGGAAAAGCAGAAGCGGTCTGCGTTACTGTACCGTTTTCAATCCCACAGTTATGGAGATGATTCGATGTGTGACCGCAAAATTGCGAATAATCAAATTTGACCAATTTCTCAATTTCTTTAGTAATGACTCAATTGGAACTCAGTACTACCTTTCCAAATCCGTCAAACTTAGAGCATATATTTAGGTATCCACTGTATATAAAAATAAGAAATCTTATCCTAAGACGGTCAAACGCGAACACCATATTCGCGGCACATTTAGCCTAAGAAAAACTCTATAAAGATGAGTTAGATTGAAAAATGCCGTGACCTTGCTTACAAACATTACGCTAACAGCACAATGTTTCTCTTTTGCAAACAATTGCAAGTCTTTTCTTTGCCCCATGAATTTATTCATTTATTTAGGTAGCGACACTCCTTTTCCTCTTCTAGGCTTTAGATGTCTTCGGCGTTTTTCTGGTGAGCAACGAGTTTGAGAATAGTTCCCTACTCGTATGGTAAACAAGCGACAACAAGTCCCATGAGAATTGTGTTTCTATCTTTGTTCATCAATTACTCGGAGTCCGTTTGAAAAACTAGTGAAGAGGGTATTCTGTGTTGAACATTTTTTAGTTGCAAACACGTCTATCGCCTAATGCTTTGGGACTATTTGGCGTGTTGTTTTGATCGTTAAAATACCAGGTTTATTTGGTTAATGTATATCCAGAAATTGAAATGCATATTACCTAGGAAATTCTCAACACCATGAATAACCGTGTACTCAGGACCAGCTGTTATCACGGAGATATTAAAACTGAGTTAACAGAATAATGAGATAAACAGGTATGGATACGTCTGCCTTTGTAATAATTGCTCGTGCTGAATGACTTTCACTGAATAAACTTCCCAAAACCGAAAACAAAACAATCGCTGCAATTAGTTACGTCATTTACTTCTTGGAAAGCGTTATCATGTTAAAATATCAGTAACCTCGGTGGGTTTCAAACTTGTGTGTCGACGCCTTTTATGCTCTTGCGTAACACAGACTTTTCAAACTCAGCTACCAGGCCACACCAAACTTTTAACGCCTTTCACATTTGATCATCCATATTTCGCGTGATAGAGGGATAACATGCCAATACGTGAATTCCCTACTCCTCTGTGAGTTGATGGAATGTAGAACTTGAGATTATCACATTCGCTGGTGTGGTCTCTGTGCTCAGCTGTTGGAGCATGTCACGGAAAAGCCCACCCATTGTCTACCACATCGTGCCTTATTTGCAGTTGCGGCTCCAGGTTGGAAGATACCGCGTGAACGTCAACAGATGACCTAAAAACGAGGCATGAGAAAAGGAACAGAGTAATTAGGTAGAATAGGTGTCTCCCATCTTCCAGGTTGGGGTCGGAAGGACTCCAGAACTGGCTGGTTGTAGATACTGAATGGAATTGGAGACTAAGTGACAACAGTGGTATTCTTGTTGTCATTTCTAATCGGGTAAGAATGCTGGAAAAGGTATGTATGCACACAGATTGTGTACTGCGTGTTGACCATAAATGTTCACCTTCTTTGCCTCATGCCAATTAGGCCCAATCGGTCCTCATCTTGTATACATTTTGAGCTTGAAAGCAATCAGTGAAGTTCGCTTCACTGTATCTCGCTGTATGCTGATACTGATGATGACCATGGAAAAAGCAGCGGGTCGTTTCTTCATAGGCACACATTGTACCATGGTTGCTCATCCCTTCGTCATTCAATTATGAGTAAATAAATCCTGATCAATGGCGAAAACAACAAGATTGGAACACAGTTTCCTGACAAACAGGTAAAATTAAAAACATTTTCTCGGAGAGAAATTGAACCGAAAGCCTACGGTATCCTTATTAGTTTTGTGCTGTCTGTTGGCAGTCGACAGAACATGCATCATCTCACATGTAATAGAACCCCTAACGGATATGATCTCCTGCAATTTGCTAGGTATGGCCCAATATCATACCTGACCTAGTAGGGTCTTAGGCGCCCAACTGTTTCCAGCTCCCGACAGTTCGATTTCCTGTTTCACCAGAATAATTTAGGTCCTAGTGACTGTAGAATCCACATGGTCTGCTGTTCTCGGTACAAGAGTGCGTGGTAAAAGTACAGAATAGTATATAATGAAATGCAAGTCATGCGGTTAAGATCAAACACAATCGTATCTATAGTGTTTAGTTTTCAAGGACAACGGGATTCCTCATTCTTTCTAGTATGAGCAACAGAGTATTAGGAAATAAATCCGTTACCTTGCCATGTGTGTGCATGCATAAGGGAAACGCATAAAGTTGACCCAATAAATCGGAGTACTTTATTAGATACCGATTCATTGGAGTGTGTCGCAGAAGCCCTCACTAGGTTCAGATCGAAGTTTATGGTCGGCAGTCAAGGGCTAAGGTGAGTCCCGCAAACAGAAATATCGCAGATGACGGTCATGACTGTGCAGTAACAATCAACAGTGTTAACTTCGTGTAGTGATGCGTTTTCTTGGTAGCAATATGGAATGAGAGAATGTCAATCAGGTTAGTAGGTATCTGGGTCAGCAAGCCTACCAAGGTAACATCAGACTTGTTTCATGAAGAAGCATTGCACCAGTAAATGAGGATCGAAAAATAGTGAAATTTAATCAGATTTTGTTTTATTCCGGTACATGTTTGATTAGTTCTGTGCCAGAGTGTCTACCTCAACATTTTATCTGTTAAGTATTTACGAGAATAAAAAAACAAGAGCGTACCCTTCGATTGGCTGCGCTACAATTGTGTCCACCGTTGCATTGAAATTTATTATTTAATTTTTACCATTTTCTCTCGACGTTTGTATCTCAGGGAATTATTACTACGTCTAAAGGATAGTTATTCTTCTTCTGTGTTATCCAACTCACATGGTTCTGACTGAACTGGATTTTCTGCTTGGAGCAAGAAACGAAAGCGTGCCGGATGGCAGACTGTGCTTGCAAACATTCCTCCTGTGAAGATGACGGTTTCGTCATTAATCATTTCCAATATTTGCTAACTGCTTAGCAAACTGGCTGAACTCATCGCGTGCACACAAAAACGTAGATGATATGCATTCAGAATCGTGGCTCAACGAAAACATAAACATTTCGCTGGTCAGCATACTTGGTTTTGCAAGTTTTTGACAAGACAGGGAAAGAAGCAAACAGAAGTCCGCAGGTGGTGTAATAACCTACCTCAATTCCAGTTGGTGCGGCAAGTCCGAAACGTTGTTTGTTTTCTCCTCTTATGGTACTCAAACTAGGTTTTCCCCTTATCGGAGCACAATTATTACAAATCTATACATTGCCCCTTCTTGCTCGCAAACTGAAATTATTTCTTTTTACCATGCATTTATTCCTTTCATTACTCCCTTGGTGGACGACAATTTAATTTTAATTGTCGATGATTTTAATCACGGATCAACCCAAGCTTTACTTTCTTTCGGTCTATCAGATTTCTCTTTAACGCCCACCAGAGGAAATGCTATTTTGGTCAAACTTATTACTAATCGCCCTACTATTTTCTCTGTCAGACTGAAGGCGTCAATTTCCTCCAGTGACCACTGTTTCTTATGTCTTAGACCAAACGTTTACTGTAGATTAGCATAAGCCGCTTTTATTCAAACAAAACAAATGAACATAACAATTTGGAACGTTTCAGCCGACAGACTTCTTCCCCTGAAAAATTTGTTGCTATTATCTTCTCCTAATTCTCCGTTCAACAGTCTCCCTGGTCCGTTGGACATTTTACAGAAACAGCTAACGTGATTTTCAGTTTGTGCTGTCCTATACAGAGAGTCTTTGTTCACACTGGCAGAATATACTCTCCGTGGCTAGAAGCTCTTAGAAGATAAAAAAGAACTAGCGTTCATGATACGTCAAACAGATACTGTCAAACAACTTACACTGCAAATGAGGGCAGGGATCAAAAGACTTAATGCTTCATTCGCAAAGCAAGTTCTGGGAACTGCAGATGAAAGACGACTAAGGAAAGGGATCAGATTTCTTTGCGGACAGAAGAAACGGAAAACGAACAAAATTATTGACGTAAACACCCTCACTGCCGCATTAATTTATCCTTCGAATGAAATCCTGTCTACGTACCCTACATATCACTTATCTACCATAGACCCGGTCATCCATGAGGAGGTCTATCATCTTCTTAAAACTACGAAAATCATGAACGCAGTTGGCCTCGATATTTTATCTTCCTCATTACTCAAATATGGCGCTGGCTCAGTCACAGAGATGTTTACGTCCTTTATTTACCAATCCATCACAGGTGTTTGATTCTGGATTCATGGTGACCGTCCATCATTGTTCCTATTCCTAAATCACCATCTAGTACGCTTCCGTCCTATCGCCATTACCTCAACTGGACTTAAACGTGAAGAGCGCACCATTCTCACCCGCTGGCAATCTGGTATTTTTGTTCCCATTGTCCCTCTCCAGTTTGCGCACAAGCCAACTAGATCCACTTTGGATGCCGTCTCTTCAACTATGCACTTTATTTGCAAATCTTTAGATAGCTCTCAAAAGTCGGTTCGTTGTCTTTTCCTTGACTATTCCTCGGCTTTCCATTCTGTTCCACGATCTCTTCACCTGCGAAAGTTGGAGTCATTCGGTTGCCCCACCAACTTTTTGTCATGGTTGAAAGATTATTTCACAAGAAGGACTCAAAGGAAAAAAGCAAACAGCACTAATTTTAAACCGTTATTGAATAATTCTGGAGTCCCTCAGGGTGCTGTGCTCTCCTCCCATCTATTTCCGACTTTCATCATTCACTCACTCTCAATCCCGCCAGCCAAAACCTTCAAGCATGCTGATGATGTGGTCGTATATCAAGCCATCACAAACCAATCGGACATAGAATCATTTTCCAATTTTCGTTGCAATCATTTCCGAACCAATCCGGTCTCCGGCTGAGTACTTCTAAATGCTTTGAATGAACTTTTAGTCTTTCTCGATCCGAATACCCCCTTGGAACCCTGAGTCATCGATTTCTTACCCATCACCAGAACATATACCGCGAAATACCTAGGAGTTACCACAGATAGCAATCTACAGTGATCCTCTTATGTGCTAGCCTGTGTTGGTAGACTACGTCGTTTATGTTTTCAAATACGCAAGCTACGAAAATTTCTAGTGAGGAATGAAACTGTATGTTTCTTTGTTTATCAATGCATTTTTCCTATCATACTTTATTGTTCGCCAGTTATTTTTCCTGAACTACTTAGCAAGGACTTAGTTACTCTACTTCACGGTTTAGTAATCATCAGCCGTGATTTTCTTATTCCTTTAAACTCTTTTATCACAAAATTGTGTAATTTGCATATCAATTCATGTGTGAATTTTGTCCATAAGATACTCAAGGACCCCAGTCATCCACTCAGTCCCGATTTATCTGCTTACCGTTCCCACTCTTCAACCCGATCCAATTTTCGCTGCTTGCTCTCCAGCATAAACATTTGTCGCAACTCAACGATGCCCTATCTGGCTCGTATTCTCACTGACACGATGCGAATCCGTAACGAACTAATTTCAAACTTAGAAAGATGAACAACTATTTAAGTTTTATCGTTATTGTATATTAGTTTTCATTTCATTTTTTATCCCATTGCAAAGGTGAACACATATTTGGCTGAAATGTAGACACAGTCGCTTGAACAAATCATGTATAATACAATACATTAAACAGCAATTGCTATGGAACTTTATGGAACATATATCAAATGCATTCATGAGCTTTTCGTCCATTTCAAAACAACTTAAACTTAAACTGCCACTATCTGGTTTCTTTTTTGTTTCAAAACCAACGTGCCTGTTATTCGTATTGATGATACAACCATGACAGAAAATTCTGTCGCAGCAGTGTATATTTCGAAATGATTGTGCCCTAATGGTCTTACGTGATTCTCAACTGGAGTAACTGAAAATCTTTTGACATCCAGCTGCGACAGCGATCGCAGTTGTCCAGTTAAATTGCTCTCTCTCTCTATATCTGACTGGGTGTACTGTTGTCTTTGCACACACTAGTAAGTTGTATATGACTGGGTACGTTACTTGACATAACAAAACAAGAGTCGAGTGATTTCATTGTTCCAGAATACGGATTATTGTATATGGCGTCCTGCTTATTAGACTTACAGGGGAGACGATGTTCCTAGTTAGGCGACGTTTGCAGAATAACAGACAATCAATCGACTCATTGTCTCACCAAGTGACTGTTTAGATCACCGTTAGTTGAGTTCGGTCGGGTTTTCCCTACCTATTTATTTTGTTCCTGAATTTAGTTGCATCGATTAAAGCAGTTCGGTCCCCCCATAGTGGAACGGTTTCGTCTGACTCAGTTATAGGATAAGGGGTTTGCGAAGTAAACGTGCCACTAGAAGATGTCCAGTCGTCTTGGCTAGCAATGAAAACAGGACTCACAAATCTAGAACTATTGCCGAGGAATATTGATTGATAAACAAATTTGCAACCGGCTTCCGTTGTATTTTGTTGCGTTGCAATGAATTCTGCCTAATCGATGATGTGTATATTCACCGTTATGGTGAAATATATAAATGATGCAATCATCATATCTAACATCGGTAATGTTAACCATCTAGCAAATTTAATGATAAGTTCTTGCGTATGGCTTAGAAAACGATGAAGTTTGGGTAGTGTCGAAATATGGTTCGTTTACGACCTGCCTCGTAGTGGAAATTGGATCTGGTTGTGAAATGCTAAAGCAGGTAGGCAGACCAAGATGAACACTATGTGTGGTGTTTTTGTGAGTGTTTTCAGCAAAGTTCTCACAGGATGGCGACGCATCAAGATGATACCGTGTTGTAATTAAAATATTAATGAGAATAAGACAAACACGATAAAAATTGTCCATCCAAAGTGACAGCCAAGAAAACCAAATATTTGATAGAAAAGTGGCAATGGTAGACAAAGGAGCAGATAAACAAATGCTTCCCTCAAAACTATCTCGGTTCAGGAATCCGGAGATAAATTTGACGTGTCATGACCAACGCGGATTTTTTCGTAAGAAGGCCACCATGAAGGAATTTCTGTTGCGACTCTTAGATGTTTTTGCATTAAGCGAATTTTTATGGGGCTGCTGAAGTGATTATAGAGGGTTTCAGTGGGTACTGAGACAACGTTTCAGGCATATTGCGGCGTTTATGTAGTAACCAGGTTAATCTGAAAATGTCTGTGCTTGTGATGAACTATTAGAAAATAACGTCATTTTAGACAACCTTAAGTGGTCTATCGTCGGAACATATCATATAATATCACCGACGTATCTAAACATTTGACTGGAGTGTTATAAGGAAAATTACCCATCGATCATACAAATAGTCATTAAAATGAAGGAGTTCCAAGTTACTGACTAGCGGTTTAAAATTAGCTCAATTGTTTTTATTTTCTGGAGCCTTTCTAAGAACTTGTATTTTTCAAACGTCAAAGATGTGACGAAACAACCAACGGATTGTAACCTTTGGAAATGAGTTTGTGCAATGTATTGAAAAAATCTAGTTATAATTTGGTTAGAAGCTAAGAGTATATTTGATAAAGCACCTCAAGTTTTACTATTAGAGTAGAGACAGCGTTAAACGTATACTTGTTTGGTTTTTACTCAAATGTATCGAGGACACTAGGAACTCGAATGTCGGCAAGTGAATGGGTGGGTATAGTGTATTCTGATTATTCTAGTCGGGTAAAGCGGCTGCAATTAAATGATAGCGTCTGGACACAATGTGAGACGCCAAAGATTTGGGAATTGAAACAACTGTGAACGGCTTTCACAAGTGAGGGCTCCAAATGGCGACAATCGATTAATAGTAGAGGCCGTTAATATCTATGTAAGGAGGCTAGTGATATGTTCTACCATGGCTGAGGACAGACCATCTGGTGATCAGATGATTAACTGACGCCTTATTTTAAAAACAATTTCATGGTAAGCAAGCTGCTCATATTGATGGATCTAACCGCTAATGGTTTCTTCATTGCGCGGTTAAAAAGACTTTGTTACATGCCACCAATCAATTTATGGGAGTTATACATAGGTCCCATAAACCAAAGCTCAGTTAACAATAGTTTCAGCCATGTACAAAGTTATCAAAAACAAGAAGAAAAAGAACGGTTTACCAAAACCATCGTGAGACGAGCTGATGACCGGTCGTAAGCAAAATAAGACAGCACTGATTGTTAACTGCCATGCATCGAAAAGAGGGATTCGAGGATCGACATGAAACAGTCAGGAGGTCAATAATAGCAATGAGACGAAAGAAAAATAAATCTTAAAAATTTCGGCACCAGGTGCAGTTTATCTAAGTTATTATTCCACCTATTAGCGTTGTCATTCTCCTTTTTCCTTTCACTGGGGACTCAAAAAGCCGGTTTTTGATCTAGCAAATATCAATTTCCTCCGTAATTAACCATGTTTCCTGAGATTGTATCAGGAAGAGGTTCATGTACACCCAACGGGTTGATAGACCAATAAGATTAACTATTTTCATAACCAAAACGTTTAATGCTGGAATTTGTGTGGATAAATAACCCACAATAAGCAAAAATATAAGTGATAGTATTGAATAAACGTTGACCTGATGTATCAAACGTTAAACCTAAAGTATCTAACTATAAGAAATTTGTAAAGTCATATTGTTTCCTCCCGAAAGAATGTGTACATCATCAGTAATGCGGTGGAGAAATACATCTTGGGCAAATTAAAAAGCAAACAAAAACAAATGAGTACCTAGTCAAATGCTTCTAGTAAAAACTAGAAGCACCACTGCTATTCTGCAAACAGCGAAGGACTCCATCTTTCCTTTTTCCTTTGTTTGAAGGACATGATAGGTTAAAAAGCCCCAAATAAGGATATGATAGTTTTGAACTCGTCTTTATATCGAGAACCGCCATTTTAAGCACGAAAATTGCATTGAATATTCAGTCACGCCTTTTATTTATTTCTCTCTTGGATCACATCAAAAGTTCTAATAAATAGTGGTTGCTGCTTGAAATCTGAAATACTCACTATTCCCAGACTTGTTCCTTTGGCGATTGCATAAAACAGGGAGTTCTGTAGCAGTTACGGTGTAGTTGTTTTAAACTCGTCATATATTTTTAATACACGTCAATAAATTCCAGAAAGCAATGAACCTGTTCGGTGGTTGATGATGGGCTGGATTTATGACCACAATCTCAGAGGGCGATGGCGTTTTGTCTTAGGGAAAAGCCTCCGTGAATAAACGTTGATAAACAATGACTGGAGGTTCCCGAGATGAAAGGAGAATAATTCGTCGAGCGAAAATTAAGCTGAAGAATGCACCAGCACCTCCACCGTGGCTAACATTCTCCATTTTCTTTGTATAATGCAACAATTGAAACACAGAGTCCTCATTCGAAGGCATTTCATTTATTTGCACGTTTACTATATTGCAGTATATAGAGTGCAATTCTTATACGAGAAAGTTTTGAGAGCTGTTATGTGCTAGTGGAGATTATTTTGTCAGCTTTACGAACGACAAAAGCCGGAAAAAGGATCTGTACAATTATCAAATGAGTTTTAAGCTTTGGTGTTGGTCGTTAGTGGTTTGCACTTTGAAACACGCGTGATTCATCTATATGTGACCATTTTTGAAACCGATCAGATAAAGTGGCAATAGAGAGGGCCAATTGTATCCAAAGCCACATAATGAAAGGCATGAACTGTGCACCTATGAAATGCTGTGGTCAGTTATTAAACTGCTATCCCCAATGATGCCACCTGTTGTAGCCAGTTGCAATTAGGCTTAGCAATGTGTGCTGACATGACCTAGATATCGAATTCGGTTCAAATAGAGAAAATGATCAATCTGCGACAGCATCTTCAATCTCCCTTGCAGCTGAAACAAAATCAGAACTGAATGCGTGAAGCCCACGGAATCGATTTGATAAAATTTTGCTCCTTATCAGAATAGTAGTTGAAGGAAGGCAGCTCTATATTTTTTATGAATATAAGTTGGTGTTTTATCTCTTTGGGCATGCATAACACGATCTCATTGTTGAGATTACTGTTTCCATGGATGTTTAATTAGCTTCATTGTATTACTCCGACCCCTGTTCGTTCCATTTTAATTTGATTTCCGATGTTGGTAGATTAATTGCACAATATTGAGGTTTGCATTTTATTTGTAGCTCTGCAAAGTTGATTTGTCCATGATTGAGCAGAATATCATATTTTCGCAAAACAACTTTGAATACTGTGGAAAGGTGAATTTCTTCTGTTGATCAAGCAAACAGGGAAGCATTTTAGTGATGGAATCATCCGCTCTTAGTCATCGAGTTCCACCGGGGAACGAATAACGTTTCCATCAGTATAACTTAGTTCATAGACGGAAACCAAAGTCCACATAAGAAGGTATCATTAAAGAGTAGAACACTCCATGGCAGGCCTGAAAAGTGATTTTTGTTCTATCACTAAACCTAGAGGGTGAATTCGAAGGAAAATTGAAATTAATGGTGATACGAATTAGTTAGGCTTCTGGACTACTGAGAACGCCTAGGCCCCAGGTATATCCCCACGTCCCCAAATTATAGACGTCTGAAAACCACTGGGACTCCCGACTAGGATTTCTCGGGCGTGCACATTTACCGATGCAGAGATCCTCAGAACATCCTTTTTCACAGCAAATGCATACCTACCATTCCAGATGTATTGGTCAGCCACTTGATGTGGAATGAACTTTTCATATATCACTCTCATACAGTGACGGAAGGTGGTACAGAGAGAGAGCCCCGGCTAGCGAACGAATAATTATTGGGGCCGATCCAACCAGGTGTACAGACATAGCAGCTGGAAGTACTTCGCGAAACAATGTGGACTAACATTCGAAACGAACGAATCGACAGTTGAAGCCCGACGGACAATCCGCATCTAGCCAGAAAGATATCCACCGAATGCCACAACGTCGGAGTTGTCCGTCAACGTATCTCGTGCTACGATCGGGTCAAACAAGTCGGAAGAAGAGGAAACGTATGTGCCAAGTGCGAACCAAAACCAACAGGAATGGACCAACAGAATGAGGCATGATACATCCTGCCGCGCGTTTTAGAATTGATTGTATATAATCGAACGCATACACCGGTTGCTTTTGAATTGAATCAATAAACGTTTTGCCAGTCGACTCGCCTTCTCGTTACAATATTATTTCACGCGTTCTTTTTATAGCATTCTGCTGAACTTTGTCTTTATTTGTGATCTGCTTTTTGTGCATTGGATTTCGTCATGGCCTCCAAAGTTGAATATGTAACACATAAAAGGATATCGGTAAAAGATTGTGAACCTCAAATTCAGTGTTATTTTTTCTTGTCGTTTCGCATAACTAACTAACTGTTTCTTTTCCCGTCTCTAAAACACCGCAGTGAACAAATCAGTTTGCTATCCAGGCTTTGATTAAAACACTCCTTATTTTTATTCGAGACGATTTGTGAATCTGAACTGTTTGGATGAGTGTAATTCCTTACCGGATCTCGTGAAGGATTTGGAATTCCTCACTGTGGGGTAAACATGCGGCAACGTGTTTTGCTTTTATCAGAGAGCGGCCAGGATAATTGATCTAGTTATTGTTGCGCATCGACGTGTTCAGTATTGTAAATATATATGAATGCAAAAGTCCAGGGTTTTAACATTTTATACGATCCTAATAGGGTAAGAAAACGGATTGCCAATCAAAATCTCAGCTGGTTACGTGTAACACGTCAGTAAAACCACCACCACTTTTTTTTATTGCACACCTATGTGTGATGAACAGCAGACGAGGGGAACCCCATATTCACGAGGACCTGCTGTTCAGTGGCTGAAATCGGCAACCTAAGCCCCGGAACTTGGAGTGGCGAACCACATAAGGCCCCGATAGGTTAGATGTGGTATTGAACCGGACGACAGCAGAGCCGCCTACCCTAAAGTCGGGTGGCGGNCAAAGCACGCCGGTGACAGCGACTAAACCACTGCGCCACCACCACCACCACCACTGCTACTACAAAATGCGAAAGGATTTCCGAAGATAAAGTGAAGAAATTCGCGCGAATTTCTTGAAAATGGAATGTGTAACGCTGAAAAAAGTTGCGAATTGACGTCACGCCCAAATGTATCCAAGCAGTTTATCATAGAGGTATGAAAATCCCATTGATCGATAAATTTGTGGAAGCTTACTTTTTTAAGCAGACTCCAATAAAACGATAACGTTTAAGTACGTTTGATTCCATTGTATGTTTTTTTATTGGGATCCTTTGAATTTAGCAAAACAATTTTATATATATTGATGGGGATAGTAGAGCAGGCGTTGACCAAAAGAGTACATAACAACTGATGTAGTAAGCTTTCATTTTTTGTACTGCTTGTTATCTCCTCCCTATTTAAAACATGAGGTGCTGTAGAAAAGTGTGTATGTTGGTCTAGGAGTTCTATCTCCTTAAGCTTTTCCCATTTTAAAATTTGAATCTGGTTTGCCGAAAACTCATCGTAATTTCCTGGTAATTTACATTTTTTAGGTCTAGCAAATATCAAAATCCTAGGATAGCTTTTAGTATTGGCAATTTTTCCGATCCTTAGAATGGATCCATGTGTTTGATCTATTTGAACTACGACAGTCGAAGTGATGTGTTGCTACAGATTTTGTACATTAAACTCCAATAAAGGTTTTACTCTCTTTCTTTCTGTTCTACTCGGTCCCATTAATTCAGTCTGCCTACTTGTACTCTTGGGGCACCCGAGGAGTGATTAAAACTGTTGTGAAATGCGGAACAATTAGGAGTTCAGAGGAACATGTCAGATGCTGGTTATAGGTTTAGGAACACGCACTTGCATTGGACAAGCAAAAACACAACAATTATGTTTTGTACTTTCATTCGAACGGATTCCTCTGATCCCAATGGTAAACATTACACAGGATTGGATTCACCGTAAACTGATAATGACCTTTGAATAGTATTTCTTATTTAATTGACGAACGTATGCTTGGATTTTTTTGTCGTCGGTAAACTGAGCTCTTTCGAGTTACCCGCACATATATTTTTTCGCTCAAATATGTATCATCTCTTTTTCCGCAGACATTTCAAGGATGTTTCCGTAAAACGAATACATGTTTTCTTCAACTCAGGGATCTGATCCGATAGGATAAAAATGTATCTTTATTGGAGGAACTAAGGGTTTTGTTTCGGTTATATGATGAATTCGTCGTCACCGAGTAGGTAGCATGGTTGCGTTCTAGCTGTGAGGTCCAGATTTCGATCCCCAGTTCGGTCGACGGACTCGCACTGCTGATGATATCCAATCTGGTTAATAGAGCTGTTCACTGCTTACTAGCCTTCCAGCTCATGCCTTATTTACACGAAAGCTGTAGTTCGTGATCCATGTGCTGAATCCGTACTTCCATTGCACGCTCGCCTTTGGTTTCGGTTCATCGGGATTGTTCATGGTTATCGTGTTGAATTCGTTCATTCCAGTTCGGGATTGATCGATGTTACCGGGTTATAAGTTGTTCATACCATTGAAGTTCAGGCTCGTTCTTCTTAGCTCGTGACTCTGGTTTACCGGAATACGCATATTGGAATTACAAGTTCAAATGGGCTCAACTGATCAATGTGTTGCTCAACGTTTTGGAAATCAGTTCGCACTGGATAATACCCACACTTTTAGAGATTTGTTCCACCTAGTAGAACAGTAAGCTATTCAAACGTTTCAACAACGACTTAGTCTAATGCTCACTTCTGAGAGTGTGTATTCAAGACTTGAACGCGCCTTGAGCTTAGGTTCTGAGTTTATTTGAAGGTAATACTCTTTAATTCAACCGAAGACTATGGTTGAATCAGTAGAACAGCTCGAAGTCAAATTTGAATTACCATACGTAGAGGATCATACAAGTGAAATTAGATCTAAATGATCAGATTCAGTTGGTGCTTGCATTTTTTGTGCTACTCGTCCAGTTTCTGCACTACAGGACTTTGGGAATACCGATATTGCTGACCAAACTGTTTCCTCTACCCACCGAATCAAAGGCTACCTTTTAATTTGAGTAATGATAATTAGAATAGTCGACATAAACCAAATGTGGCCGATGGCGAGTTCAATGAAGAAAACCAGTAGGTTGTCCGTCAAGACGCCGCATGTCGTCAGATTAAGATCTAGAGATCACTCCGAAATAGATACTTTGTCAATTTCTGCCACCGGAGAGGCTACAGAAGGCAGCATTCACAAACAGAAAGTCGTTCATTGCGCACTGATTTGACTTCGAGGACACACGAAGACTATCACCCCAATTATTCTTCACAAATCACATTTGGCCAACAGTTAACCGTGGGCAATCAATTCAGAAAGCATGTGATGAAACTAAGGGAAATGACTACGAAGACGAATGGTGAATCTTTTTCATATGTGAGACTTTGTGAGAGGTCCTACTCGTCAAATAGATAAATATATATTGTTATGTCTATGTATATACATGTATATAAACTGTTCTTCTTTCGATGCACATTGGATTTTTCTGGATGATTTAATTTGATAACAGTTGAGGCACAATACATCAGAAACAGTTTAGGCTGAACGAGCCCATAATCCTTGAGTTTCAGAAGAACATGAATGTATTTTATATAATTTTGGACGATATTCATAGATAGCGTAAATTATCAAAGATGCTACACGAAAACGGCTGCTCAGAAACTGATCGGTTATTTCCACTGCTAGGACTCCAAAACGTTGGTCATGAGTAATGGATACAAGTTTAGCTTTATGTCGATCCTACCAAGGTATTCAATCCTGTTGTGTATCCATTTGATTTCCGCTCTTTTTCACAGAGTACTGACTGAGCTTTGCTCTAGCCTTGTGCGTCATGACACAACAGAACGTTTATCCAAAAGCCGTAATGCAAAGTGGTTGACAAATGGGTCGCTGAACTTTCGACTTCTTTGCAATCAAGTTATTGCGTTCTGCAGTTTGCATAATTACGTAACTTCCAATGAGTGAAGCATTTGTAACAACGTTGTGCACTTTTTACTTCATTGAAAAACGACCACTTGTGTCATACATCCGCATTTTAATCCAAAAGAAGTGGAATAAATGCAGTGGATATTACCTCAAATAGCTCCAGGAATGAAATAATTTATGGTCCAAATACATTTTCGATGAATTCAGTCAGAGAGTTCAATACTCTTGATCAAGAATATAAAATACCGATGCCAAGATTAATTAGGCTTAAATTCCGTTGACATGAATTTGAATTTCTAATATTTTTTCGCACATATCTCCCTGACCTAAATCATCAAAAAGTCCAATATCCAATAAACTAAAATGGAGATCGTGGTAAACCTGCATACCACACTTGCAATTATGATCTTTTGGGTGGTTGTATCTACCTTGCGCTGTTGTGGACTCCACATATTAATCAAAATCTCCAACTTCAGAGGTTAGCGTTCAACATGTGGAAATTTCTTTCTTTGAAGAATGAATCCTTAAACTTTTATTTTCACGTACCTCTTCTCATCGTAATTCTGTTTTGTCATATCTAGGACGTTTATTTATTGACAAGCAGAAAATTTCCACATAATTGAGCAATTACTTCCTTCATTGAGGAACAGTCTACGGCTTTCAGTTTCATTATTCATGATTTTATGAACTTGAATTCACAAATATGACGCAAATGCTGAAAATTCATTCATCCATAAAGCTACTACTGACCTGACTTGAATCCTTTCAGGTATAAAATCATTTTTAGTTGCGCAGTTCTGCATCGGAAATCCAATTAGTGTATGATGAGTTTCGGTGCTTAGAATATTAGTGGTAAAGAAGTTCCGTATGACTTATTGTCCGGCTGTAGCAATGACAACCATCGTGTTCCGACCCGAATATTTGTAATAGTAGTAGTGGTGAAACAACACTGTATATTTAACAGGTAGACAGGTTCCTCTGTCTTTTTACCAGCAAGAAAAACTATTGTTTATGAGTTTATATGTACGTGTACATGATTTCGAAAAGGTTTTCGATTATATGTTTGAGTCAAAGACATGAAAAGCTTCATGAATTTCACATTGATAAAACGATTGATGAATTTGTGAATGATGTTCCGTTTGCTACTCAAAATAAGGATTATTTGTCCATGATAACGACCTCTATTCCGATTCAACTACCTAACATACTGAATTACCCCACCTGATTTAGTGTCATTTACGTGATTATTGTGTCCAATTCACCAACCAAGAAATTGAACAAAGTTATTGTTAGAAAATCATTCACAATCCATGAAGTAGTTTAAAAGAAAACCATTTGACGCGATGTTCCACATTTTGCTTTGAAAATAGACGGTTGGTGGAAAGGAAGTGCAAACTCAGTGTGGTGGATAGTTGTTATTTATTCCAAATGCCTCGATTAACCGATACCTTGCCATATGAAAACCTAGAAATCCGTTGAATTTTCACGGAAACTACCACAACAGTTCACCCGCTAAAATATGAATCAGCCGGCTTTCAAGGATTATGTGCAATATAAGTGCAAAGTTTTTTTCGATGATAATGCATATCTATCTAGGAACGAAAAGTACACCCCCCTTAGGGAACTGTGCGTAGGAGTATGCTTTCAGAATTAAAACCACACCAACCAGGCCCATCGTGACTTGTGGATCTTTTCAAAGTAGCTTGACCTCAAATTCGAACCGTGTGATTGGCGATCATTTACCTAATACGCATAGGTTACCTTAAGCAGATGCCTGCGTCCCCATCCAACCAAGACTCTTGAGTTAGCTGAGATAACCTAGCGTGGGATTCTGACATGAACTCTTAAATTTAAATTGTACTACTTTATCGAGTAATGATGGATCAAACTTCTTCGCTTTCTTGTGCGTCTTTTGTTCTGTTGAGAACCGACTGAAAAGTGATAATCACTTAAAATAACTCAAACAACTGGTTAAGTAACTGCTTCAAAATGGGCCGGATAATGTGTACCCTTGGAAACCATAAGAACAAATTTCGAAGCACCTAACAGTAATGAGTGTGACTGTAGATTCATTGTATTCATTGTGATTATCGAGGGGCTCAGTTGGCTACAGAGTAAAAACGACAGAACACGTCACGGGACGTCGTAGATCTGGCTTTATAAATTTTATTTGGTTAGCCCAATGTCAAATCAACAGGTATCACTCCCAGTTTTTTCCGTGTTGTTAAGTTGTTGTTGTTAAGTTACTATAAAGCTTTCACCTTTGTCCAGAAAGGTACAGTAAATTGTAATCCTTCTTCTTTAGTACATCGATGGTTTAACCAACAAGTTGCAAGTGACCGTGGGAATCTTTCAAATACAGCGATAAAGCAAACTATACAGAAAAACATTTCTTATCGATTTACTGTGTTACAGGAATGAATCACAAAATCCGATGTATTTTCATGAATCAAGTGGTACATTGCTTGCCCAAATCCATTAGAAGTATAATTAATGCATAATGAAGTGACTAACAGCAAGTAGTTTACGCTCGCAGACCAATAATGAATAGTATCAGCAAGTGTAGTCACTTTTCGTACACATCAGGGTTTAGAGTTGTCCATTAGAAGTACACTCCTGGTCCCGGTTAGTGTACGATACTTTGTCTATTTCTTATCGGTATGATGACGTGATCAGTCCGAGCGTGGTGAACTTAAAATAGATCAGAAACATGTGATTCATCTAACATTTGTATTTGGTGATTCATACACAGGGAAGAACCGGTATCCGTTGGGGATAATCCTTTGGTTTTGAAAAGTGTATGTTGCAAATACCAACAACCATGATCTATAGCAGCAAAGCTCTTTCCGTTGTTTTATTTTCTCACTTATCAAGATACCTTCTTAGAGCTAGCCAGCAGGGAGAGCATTATGGTGAATTGTGTCTTGCGCATAGCTAAAAAGGCCTGGAATGACAAGCTGATCTATCCCAGTTAGGCGTGATTTCATTGACCCGACTGAGGATCCGACCCGAGTGTGACTATTCATATAGTGACAAGACAGATGATCAGAATGGTTTTTAAATTTTGTCTTAGACGAGCTAGCTATGTGTTATGTCCGCAATAAACTTGCAAAGCTGATATATACTATTTCGCGTATAGGCAGCGTAAAGAAACGGTCTGGTTCGCTGTCAAGTGGGTGATATGCTTGCGTTCTACTTTTGAGATCGTTGGTTCGTTCAATTGATTCACGCCGCTGATAAGACCCCACCTGATTGGAACCGTTGCCCAGTGCTCCGTAGCTTTTCATTTCACGCTTCTTTTGCTCAATACACCACAAAATGCACCGTACACTCTAATCAAGAAGATCCTTTGAGAATCCAGTAACAGGGTACATCCTGTACGGTTTCAACAACAGTTGTACTTGATCGACAAAAAATACTCCATTAAAGGATTACGAATGATTGTTCCCAAATAAAGCTTCACAATGCTTGCATTTTCTTCAAATATCTCTTCTCACTTATCATATTACAAACCGAAAATGAATACTCGGAAATAATCCAAAACGGTCCAACCCAAATTTGATAGCGGCAAGGTTGTGAAAGTGGCCAACTGTCTTTCTGGTTCGTTTCAAAGCAGTTCTCTGTATTAATTACCCTATATTCTTTCTTCCAATCAATAAAGAGTTTTTCCTCCATTTATGCAGTAATCCACACCGCTGTGCGTCCAGTTTTACCGCTGGTGGATAGAAAATGCACTTTTAATTCCCAAATTCTAACGAGGAGCCCGACCCAGTGACCGACGAAGCGTTTTAGGTTTTACCCCAGTAGCTCTTATCCAATGTACTTGAAACGCTCCCCTGAACTTGGTAAGATGAAAAGGTCAGCGAGGAACACAAGTAGTGTCCCAGAGCCGGGGAACTCTTCAGTACTACCCTAGCGGACCCATATTATAGCAATAGTAACAGCAACAAACGATGCTACCTAAATCTCAGGCTCTGGAAGCCGTGGTGAGCCCAATGGATTGACAACATAAGTTGACAAAACAATTAAAGACAGTTAATCACATAGCCCTGACGGTTATCCGCACTAATGTACCAGAAGCGACAGCAACGTCATTTAAGGAAAGATACGTAGACGAGCTTGATCAATGGACTTCAAAATGTACCCGAATGAAGATAAACGTTCACCCAATTAGCATTGTACATCTCTTTAACCAATCGTCCTCGCCTCACGTCGGGAAAACCAGATTACTTTGCGTTACTTTCAAAGATAAAGAAAATGTCAAGAAAGTGCGTTTTTACAGTTGCCTCCTTGGAAAAGTTCCGAGTCGAATAGGAATATTTCCTTATCGGCCGTGGACCAAACGTATGCGCTATCGCACGATCCCAGTGGGTGCACAGGAGTCAAAGAATAAACGAGTTTTTTTGATTCAAGGAGTCCCTATTTTAAACTATTCGGATGGATACAGATGCAACAAAACGACTGTGTGGAATGTGGAATCATTGAAGAACTGTTTGAATGCCGTAATATTTTCACCAAATCAATGATTCGGCTTCCATGGTCAGAGGACTGACGTGGAAATGACCCGAGGAATTTGAAAGTAAACCTCAGTACTCCGAAAATAGTCACATCGGTCTGGTAGACATGGTATAAAAGTAGAAGAAAAGGATAATCAGAATTATGCCTCACAACACTGCTGAGTATTGAGGTGATACGGTATTCTCATTTAGAAAACA
This sequence comes from Echinostoma caproni, assembly GCA_900618425.1. Lineage (NCBI taxonomy): Eukaryota > Metazoa > Platyhelminthes > Trematoda > Plagiorchiida > Echinostomatidae > Echinostoma > Echinostoma caproni. Next base: position 57,025 of record UZAN01040532.1, read on the forward strand.
GTGCTAATATGCTGCTTCTCTCAATCCGAACTCCAATTCCTTATCCATCGTCGTGAGCTCACACCAACAGAACCCATTCTCCAAAAAGCCCTGCTAACCGACTGGAGATTGGTCGGTACATATAACGATGAGAGCCACAGCGGACTTCTAAACCGACACTCCCTAACCTGGTTTTTATACGAATGTATAAGGCTTCCGTAGCGAATTTCCCGAGGTACAAATGCGATTGTAAACTTGTCAGTAGGGTGTTGTTGCCATTACTGAAACTTGGTTCACGGTCGATATCTTTAACTCTGAATTGCAACTACCTGGAATGGCATTGCTGTCATTGTCCCAGTTTTATGAAAGACCAAAACTATAACCACTTATTCGAACGAAATTAATGGCTGAAATCCAACACGCGCAACCTTAGTCAACGCAGATAATTGCAGTACCTCGCACGTCCGGAAGAACAGCTTGATCCATTGGCATCCTGGAAAAGATTCGTCGATGCTGTAATCGAACTCATAGAGACCTCTATACGAAAACCAAGGCCATCGGTTCATACCTATTCGCAATTGAACAAAAAATGGATGTTATAGAGGAATTTCTCTTGATGACGGACACTTGAGATAACTAAATTATGTTCAGACAGCTTTGTATATGAGAGCATGTCAGGAGGTTTCAAGAAACTCCGGCTCATAGATTTATATCAGATCTAAACCTCCTAAACTAGCATATCAATGTCATCAGAGAAGTAAAATACGGAATACCGGCTCTGAGGCATGCAGGACGAGTTTAAACTACTACGTCTGAAGCAGCCGACTTTCTAAAATTGCAGTTCTATGAAGTGTTCACTGCAGGTGACACCGTCGTTGCAGCTTTTATTCCTTCTGCCATGTGTACCATACACCCAATTGACTGCAGGTACCTTCGAGATTGTAACATTAAAAGTCTAACTAGCGCCACGACCTAACAATCTATCCCCAGGGAAGATAACATCTGCTCACAGACTCTGACCTCCTTGACAAACCACATATCGAATAATTGCTCACTTATACCGAAGCATGTTCTACACGAAGGTGATTCCTCAGTTCTTCAAAGGAGGTGCAATCCTACACATCTACAAAGCTGGATGCGGAAGTGATCCCTCGAAATACCGTCGATTAAACTTTTACCCGTTCTGTCATAAGCATCACAATAAACTAATGTTGATGCTCTGATGGAGCATTTCGAGAACGATAACACTTCATCGCCGGCCCAACACAGATCTCGAAGAAAACGGTCGTGCACCGTCTGTTACTTGCGTTGGATGAGTGGACAAGTTGACACAGAGGAAAGAGTGACGTCGACAAAAATCATTATCAGCTCGAGTGAATCAGTCACTATATGGACCGGTTGAAGCGGCCATGGATGTTCACAATGGTCCATACTTGATCCATATCGTTTCTTAGCATGCATAAACGACCCATCAGATGTCCTGTGAGAAAAAGCACTATTACTCGCAGGCAACGCCAAAACACGGAGAATGGTAGAACATCCTGAATTTCGTGAAAACCTGCAAGACACTCTTAAAGCAGCTCACTAATGATCTACCACGATTAACATGTTATTCATCGTTGAGAAATGTAATGTTGTATAGCTCCGTCACAGGATTGGCTTTCAGTAATTACTTGGTAATCAGCCATTATTGCGCGCTCGAAAAGAAAAGCATCTGAGAGTTACTGTTTATGAGGATGCAGGATGTTTCAAACATTGCGATAGAGCGTCGTTAAAAGCCCTAAAGCTGGTTGGATTATTAAAACAATTTTGGATCATTCGAAGCAGACCTATTGCCCCGTTTACTATCAGCATGCATTAGACCATGCACCGAGCATACTTTTCAACCTTTTAATCTGTGACAGGTTCGCGACCAAAAATCACCTGAACGTCCGCAGAGAATAGCAAACAAAATGGTGAAATGGTTACAATCTGAAATCTACAGTGGAAAGAGGTGAATCCCCGGACTTTAGTGTTCAGAATAATGTGGAGTACTGGAATAAATGATCCTGGTCAATTCCATAGTACATTAACCTAACCACCTTTGTACTACTCTACTTACACCATCCGGGAATGGTCATCTCAGTGGACATCCATCTAAACTTTCACTCCATAAGAGTCGGTTAGAATTCAGGTGTTACTCTTTCGGCCTTAGAGTTTTTAATACTTGGAACACTTCCAGCTCAAGTTGTATGTGCTCCAATAATCGATTCGTTCAAGTCACGACCCGATGAATAATTGTAACACCCAACTCTTCATCACCGGTGAGTGAACCGAACCCAGTTTGTACATATCCTATGGAATTCAATAGGCATCAGTTCTATAATTCAACCATGATGAAAATTTGAATTTGGAGAATTTCTTCACTGTCGGTTGTTAACCCAGATGTTAGAAAACTGCTCACATTTTTTCCTGATGCGACGTGGATACTGCGATTCGAACTTCTGAGTGATCGTAGATGTGGCATCCGTTGTCAAATATCCGTTTGCGGCCTCTTGGCATACACACTAGATATTTCTTCATCTACCGTTGATCGCTGCAGTAAGTCGCTTATCGTCTCTCTCAAGCCGCCGATGCGCTCGACCAAGATTTTCATGGTGAGCTTATAGAAAAACCATCTCGATTTTTACCACTTGGTTACAAATATTTCGTGTAGGAAAGCTTATTCTTATTTCGGTTCGATGCAGTCATTTCGAGAGCAATCTTAGGGCACTCCGGAGTACCATAAAGTTGCATGCTATCTCCGAACGTTTACTTTTGCTTCATCGATGTCCTTTCACTCCAAACTCTATACCACATCCAAAGTGTTTTCGTCGATAACAGCGAATGCTGTTATGTTTCTTGCAACACATTCCGTGCCTCATCTGTCATCTTGATTCACGATCGATTTTCTCGCTTTCCTTCACTGAATTCCGGTCGAAGATGATGGAATTGTATATTTATATTTCGAATGCGTTTTAAAATTGAAGATAGAGAAAAAGAAGTGATTCTTATTCAAATATTATTCATTACTGTTTATTTATTCAAAGTACCAATAATCAACCCTCAAGAGAATCGAGGTCAATTTTTACTCGTCCCGAATTCGCATGCTTTCCCATGAAGATAGCTTTTCTACTCCTTAAAGTGCTTTGGTGGTAGGCAGCTCTGCTGTCGTCCGGTTCAATACCACGCCTAACCTATCGGGGCCTTAAATGGTTCACCACTCCAAGTCCAGGGGCTTAGGTTATCGGTTTCTCTCTCTAAACATCAGGTCCTCGTGACTATGGGGTTAACGCCGTCTGCTGTTCATCACACGACATTGTGTAATAAAAAAGCAGTTTGCTACTCCTGTCTTGAATTAATGATCTTCGTAACTGAAGTGCCGATCCTAAATAATAAATGGTTCCTTACTCTGTCGAAAAAGTAAAGGAATTTATCTTAACTTGTTAATAAGTCTGACTTTTAAGTCCACTCCAGTTTTGTGAACATTTTCGTTCGATCTATTTACATTCGCTCTGTGTTCTGTTCTGTTCTTCGAGTCCTGTTCTGAAACAGCTGTACCGATGTGTCGCGGACGAATGCCCGAGACTTGTAGAATATTTGCTCGTCTACGCCGATCGACAGGTTTTGAAAAGGGGACTGCATTGATTTTTACACTTGGACGAAAATAGACTTTATATATATATATATATATATCCTGTCAATATATTTTGAACTCGTTCAAGTCCAAACCGTATGCTGAACAAATCATAGTACAGTACCCCGATGAAAAGAAAAAATGTTCCATGGTGTGCATGGTCTGGAATACTACCAGGTTGACTAAGCCAAGGCTGATGAATTTTCTTGAGGAATTCACAACTGGAGCCTTCAGCTAGCCCAAGCCTAACCGACAGGGCAATTGAGTGGTGTGTGAAAACATTAATTTATCAAAGCCGGTGACCAGTTCATCGAATCATACGCACTTTGGACGGGAACAAGCGTCCAAGGTACCCAATTCACCTGCATACCCAACTGAGCCGGTGACCACTTTTACAACCGGTAAGGTGTGTGTGGTTCCTACTACTCCTCCTGGTTGGATTGAAATCATGGATTTCAGCCAACTCTCCTTGGTTCACTTGCAGTGGTTCGTCAATCCGATTGTAGTCCTGGATGTGGACTTCCGGTCCTCTCACTTGGGTGAGAAAACATACCGTTGGTGGAGAAGTGAGTTGGGATTCTTACTAAGTAGAGGCTATTTGAAACGCTTGATCGAATAGCACCATTTCACGGGATGCAAGAGGAGGATAACCAGCCACAACCCATGATACCCACCCGGAATATACTAAAGCTTCCGGAGGCATCGGTGTCAGTGAATATTATCCCAAAGTAAAAATCATTGCAACGAAGATGAACGAAGTACCATTAGGTTGCCTGATTGAAAAGATAATGATTTTTCTCAAACAATGGTCAGTGCCCTATGCTCCTTTCAGCCATCACTTGGACATCATGTAGTCACTCACTGTGTTGGTGGTGAGCCGGTTGTAACGTCATCAAATATCACCCCGGAGCATGTTTTCAAATCCCGCTCCATTGCCCGAATTTTTGTTCTTTGTGATCCGTGTGGCCGCCTCTTTGTTTAACCGCTCATTCCTTACTGAAAATGGTATGTTTGTATGTTCAGTAAATCGAAGTGAAAATGAAAAATATCCTTTTCAGGTCATTAGCTACTCGTCGATTTTTCGCAAGATGATCATATACTTTAGTGATACTCTTTCATTGGTGACTAATATTTACCGTTATTATTACGAGTAATTCTATTGTTGTCCATACTATCTCCACTGTTGTTATTAAAACCAAGAAATAATGGTTTTGAAACGATTTCTCAGTGGGAACCAACATAACGCACACGTTTAACCAGTACGTGCCTGTGTTGGATTACATAGATAGGAAACTGATGAGTGTAAATGGACTTGAATGAATGATCGAAACAAACGGGAAAATGTTTGATTACCAATTGAATGGAGCAGTAAATAGATCTGTGGTTATGATATCATTAGAGCGATAAAATCTTAGATTTACTTCACCTAGCGTGTACAAAAAACCCAACTATCAGTAATTTTCCGCAAAATGAAAAAAGTTGCGTGAGCTACCAAACAATCCAGGTAATGGCGCGTCCAGAAAGGACCTTTGATCTTTGAATGCAATCAAAGGTCTGGTTGAGTGTATTATGCTTCCAATAAGCATGACATAGTACAATGCAAGTCGAACGACTAAAGAGGAAAAAAAGTAAATGTAGCGTACACGTACAAAGGTTCGCGTGATACCGATATACTGACAGCTAGTGTTATTTCATTACATCACGTAACTGGCTCATAACCAATTGTGTCGTGTTTTATACAGACTAACATCATCAGTGTTTTTTTAAAATTCCCAACACAGTATATGGTGAACAGTTTTCATTCAAGCTTTTCCAATACAGGAGTCAAAGTGCAGTCGATTGGAAACTGGAGTTTATGCTCTGAATACTCATGCCCACAGAGAAAAATTGGAGTGCCTTTCGACCAGTGGTAACTTGTTCGGCATTTCTTCTGATACATAGTAAGAATGTGAACCAAAACCAACCCATTTTTCCTTTATCATCAAATTTACTGCCTAAATATAAATAGATTATGATATCAAGCTTTTATTTCATCCTTTTTCGTTTCATGCTCATAGAGCTCTGCCCGTTTTTGTCCAGAATTTCAGCCAGTTTTTCGAGCTCCCTTTTCTCGCTGGTTCTTCCTTATACTCCGCTTGTCAGAAGGAATGGTTACATCGCATTCTGCCGCGCATTTACTGTTCAAAACTCATAGAACGAAAGCATCATTCATTTGCCTGTCTATACTTGTATCCAAATGCGATTCCATTTATGTGTTTGTTATGTCGTTAAATGACTAACATAATCTTCCAACTCAAGTGACAAAGCAACATTGAACAAGCAATGTAAAAGCAGTATAACGCAAATGCATTGCTTGATTAACCTCGTGGTCGAAAAGCGGGATTTCCATATTCGTGCGGGTTTGTACTATGGTAATAGAGTTTGAGCTATTAGGGCCTTTGGATAAACAATATGTCATGGTTTGCCAAGTGGCACCACAGATTGTGGCGTTTTAAGTGATAGGATGTGGTGTGGAAGCAAACTGAGGTGTGTGGATCGGCGGGTGAAGATGCGAGTGAATGGCAGTAAGCCAGTGGATGAGTAATTCATGTTCGGTTGATGGATTGACGTAATTAGGCGTGTCGTTGATAAACGATGACTCACTATTCTTTCTGTTCAAATTTTGAACCCCTTTCCCCCAGAACAATTTATTTTGTGATCTAGCCAATCCTTTATCATTCCATGGTGATTTTCATCAATTGTAAATCCATTCAACTAAAGCTGATGAACTTTTAGCCACTACGAGATATGAAGCATTCTTGAATATACTTTAAGAATTTTTCTAATATAGAACTGCCTCACTTGTTGATTCTGTCTCCCAATATATAGAACTGAAATAGGATGGTTTGTTATATTACAGATCGACTTTTATTCCTCATTGTTTGGTAACGGGATGATTTTAGAAACTGAGAAGTTAGGTCACGATAACAACGTGATTTTGATCCGTATTGACTGGCTATCGCTGTCGTGTAAAGCTGCGACTCATGAAGCTGAAACTCGTTTTAATTAAAATATTCTGCAGTCATATAGCACGCGAATTCTCCCTGAATAAACTGAATACTATCAGGAGAATATTGCTTTACCTCAACGTTATTTGCTCCGCGATTTTATTCTGTTTTTGATTGATCATCCTTTGTTTCTTTTTAAGTTCTGCACTCCGATGCATGCCCCGTTTCTGTTTTTGCTTTGGCAGTGATGCTTACTAGCTGAAGTCATTAGCAGTCATGTTTTTGTTACACGATCTGTGTCATGCGTTCTTGTTCTCAGGATCCATTCATAATTTGAATATCAAGATCGATGTTATGTTTTCTACCAATTGACGATTGGTATAAATGCATGCGCAACCCCCTTACAATCGTCACTCGTTTCCACCGCACCCCGGTGTGCTCTTACTTCTGGCCAACTGGCATGCGTCTTCTCATTGCCTCAAACCAATTTGAATGACAGCGTAACACCTAGATATATAATTGTTCCTCATCTGGTTGGACGTAGTTTGTCTGATATTAGGTGTTTCCCAGGCACCGTTAGTTGTTCCAAAATTTGAACCTTCCCTATCAGATTAGAACTATCTTTTGCCACCAATAAAAACTCACCGGATTGGGCTTCACGTGTATCGTACCTATAACTATTGTAAACCTCAGCCCACTTCTTCTGGTCTAACTAACAAACACTATCAGTACGGTTAGCAAATCTACAAATCGTCTATCCAGAAGCAGTGGCAGAGCACGTAAGAGATTCACTTATTTTATAATCGGTCATTCACGTGTCTAATTCCTTCACGCAATTCATTGGCCCATTCAAGACGTTCAGATGGTACTAATGAGAAAAATGTTTCGTTGTGCTTTCTCAAATCCTCACTGGCAGGTTTTACCAATAAATTCTGCCTTGAGCTAAGTTGGGAGAATTATGACTGACTGTGCACTCTAGATGGTGCTTGATAAATTTGGTTCAAAGGAGTGGAGCTCCTAAGTTGTCATTCATTTTCACTTGTTACATTAGCTGTATAAAGGCTAATCTTTGTTCTTAGCTCAAGTAACCACTATTACTTGGTCTCAAAACTTGGGATCGATCACAACACTGTTATCACGGTAACCACAAACCGACCACCTCGTAAATTCAAAGTAACTTACCTGATGGTATCTTTTTTGACTAAGTGCATGCAATTGTAAAGTGAAACTTTGGAAGCAGATGAACCCAGAAGTACTAACCAGTGTGTTCAAAAGGTGGGCTTGGTAGCATAGACATCTATCAGCCGCTTGGGTCATTTTCCTCATGGAATCTTCAGATAACGAAAAAATATGGGTAACGAAATAAAGCAAAGTCATAAAAACTTACTATTTGGCACCGATATGCATTCACATCCGCTTCACTCAGAAAGAAATTTAGAATTTGTCAGAAGATGAAATCAAATTAGTACGCCCTTGTTGTGGACAAATTGGTGGTTTTCAGTCCGAGTAACTCAGCTTGTTAGCAATTGGTATTTACATCACTCCGTACTCGGCTTCTAATCCCTATCGATTTTCTTAAAGTCAAAATCAAGGTGAAAGTTTTATTATGGGAAATATTAATAAGTGAATGCTTTTTCGGCCCATAAAGTTTAGCCAAAAAGGATCCTATACTGTTTATCGAAAGATTTAGAAACTTTCAAATTATCCTTATTTCCTTGAAAATTCCAATCGTGACATTGACAGAACAACACGGGTAGCGAACAAGCTCGTTTTCGATAACTTCATCCTCTGGCCAATACAGTTATATACATTTAGTGAATAAACGTGCAACAAATAATGCCAGAACGAAAATGCGCTGATTGGATGGCATGGGAGTGGTGAGAAGTGGTTGGGAAAGAGGTGAAAACAAAAATTGGTAATCCGTGGTTTTAGAATAGGGAATCGTGAAAACAGAGAAAGGAGAGGGAGGGGGAAGAGGGATGAAACAGGAACGGCGAGGTCACACACTTAAGTGAAAGGGTCACGAGAAGCGTCATGGGTTAATTGACGGTCAGTGTCGGGTCTGGGTCAGGGTAATTGTAGGGCTTTGACGAATTGTTTTTTCTGAGTATAGAGATGGTCGCAATAACCTTATGGCATCTGCTGTCGCAAGATGGCGCTGTCGGAGGGTTCTGGAGGGGTTTGGGGGTACGTTGTAGATAATTTTGAACGCATCCTCAGTTATCTGATGTCCGGTATCTACGAGGTGCGCCGTGATTGCACTCAAAACGGTCCTTGTGGTTCCTGNCCAAGCCGGTTTGTGTTACTTGATTCTTTGAGAAAACTGCCCGATCGTCCTGCCAATGTAGCTTTCCGAACATGAGCAAACAAAAGAATAAGTCAACATGGAGGAAGTGAGGATAGGCAATTTATCTTTGAGATTCAATGACAACAAAGATCGGCTGGTGAATTGTTTACGTAACCGGGTCGCATGAAACGGTATATTCTCTTCAACTAACATGAACATATCGTCAACGTAACGGTAATACAATGGTAAACCTTCTATGGTATCTCAGAGTTCCTGGTTTTCCAATTTTGCGGCGAATATATCAGCCAAAAGTGGGCCCAGAGGTGATCCCATTGAAACTCCGTCCGTTTGTCTGTACAATTCTCCGTGGAAGTTAATCTGAACGTTGAATTCCGTTTCGGCGATACTACGTGGAGAATAGCCCCAATGATTCCAGCCTTTTGAAATAAGTCTTGGAATGCAGTCACTTGACCATTTTGCTGACCATTCTTTATGGACGTCCAGAATATTAAGATCGCATGTATGTAGGTTGATAACAAAAGTGGGAACAGCATGGGTTCAAATTTACCAAATAATGGCTTTCGCAAACCAACATGTCTTACATCGGTGGGTGCCACCCTGAAGCAGCTTAAAGAACAACTTAGGTCGTCTTGAACAATGCCATCGAGATCCTTCTTATTCGAATCATACAAAAATTGTTGGCATCCCCGGACATACGGACCCGAGTTTTGTACATTTCGATGCACTGAATTTGATATCGCTTTTGATTGATCAATAATAAGCAGCATTAAATGTTTTCTGAAGTGCCACCGAGTTCTCGGGTTTTGTCACAGTTTTCCAAATTTTTTCATCGTGTATAAATATTAACGTTTGTGAGTTCGTTTATATAAACTAGCAAAACTTGATCATCAAGCACGGATTCATGTGTAACTCCTCCAGCTACACCAATAGGATGAGAAAGTGACCCAGAAACCCAAACGGCTATGGTGCGCCGCCGAAGAACTTCTTCTGTTCAACCCAGTACAAATCCCCGAATTCCAGACTTGTGTAGTTTTGTCAGTAGTATTTTGTGGTTCACTCAGTCGAATGCTTTGGAGAAGTCGAGCTACACTATCTCCATTGCATCACCGTGACCAGCTGCTTTTGGACCAGAAGCAGTTTAGTGATACACGATCGCTTGCGATGCAACCCATGTTGTGCCAGGGATAAAACGTTGTGGCACATCACATTGCCTGCAAAAATGGATTCCACGCCTTCGGATGAAATGAGGTCGCTGGTTCGCTACGACAACAACCTTTATATATTGATGAAGTTACTCCTTGTTTCCATGATTGCGGGAGAAAAATTTTGTCAAACATTTGTTGCAGTATTTCAATTAATAGTTAATCTATGTTGTGTGTCACGTTCATAAGGGTTCATGAATGGATGTTATCTATCCCCGTAGGTGAATTCTTTTTAAAACACTGCAGTTTCAATGCTATGATATTTCGGGAGAAATCGGTTGTGGTTAGCGTTGAGTTTGGTATGTTCTGAAGTAACAAAGGCAGCCGTAGTACGGTGTTCGCAGGTGCAGTGAATACTTGAGCGTAATGACTTTTTGACAATTCCGCTGCCTCCTTTGTTGTGACTGGAACACGTTCTGCTAATCTTAGCGCTGGAACGCTAGATTTGACTTTTCTGGCGGCATTTGTATGTTTACAAACCGCTTGGAATTAGATGCATACTTGTTCATCAGCATTTCTTGATAGATCAACTTTTCTTCTCGTGCCAGCTTGGTGCAGTGCGTTCCATGTATACCCTAGTTATATGAGGTGTTGTTACAAGAAACTCGTTCATAAGCTCTCCATGAGATATTCCTCTGTAAAATCCACTTTTTTGTTCGACTTCGAATAGCTGGTCTTTAATCATTTGAGTAGGTGGTGCGTGTGGTCTTCGTCACGCCTTTCACCATTTTCGTGAGGCTATTCTTTCGTTGGGAAAGTTCCATTGGAAATCTCTCGCCAAAACCTTAAGTATGATGTGGTCAACGAACATACAGGAGCTAACCGTAGAATTATGCGGTATGGATGCATAGCAAATGTAGTCAAAATTTAACACAGCATGACCACTACTTCCTAATGGAGTTGCAGTAGAAATCATTTCCATCGTCGATTTCTCATTAGCTAACACGAAGTCCAAAACCGTTTATGACTGGTTGGCTCCAAATCTCGTTTATTGCTTCACAAAATTACCAAGCTGATAATAGTCAATAAAATAATCGAGTTTCCTCTCAAACGGTTGTAGAGAGGTCTCTGATTTAGCCAGGTTTGGGAAATTGAAGTCACCCATAATGTGGACATGCGTGAACTTCAGTGACATAAATGATACTTGATTTGCAATAGTATCCCTTTGGTTGAGTGTGTGGATGAAGGAGAGCGGTATACCACATGGATCAAGCCAATATCGCGTTACGATAGTCCCATTTTCCACCATAGTAAGTCGGAAGTCGCAGCAAGATAATCAACTAACTCGAATTGTAGTTTGCTGCTGAAGTGGAGTAACACCACCGCCCCTCGTAGGTAGATCACCTCTGAGCAGAATTATGCTGGGTAAGCTTAATTCTGAGTCCCGAATGTCGGTTGTCAGCCAAGTGTTATACATAATGTCGATGAATTCCAACAGGAGTCATGTGTTTGAACCTGTAAATAAATGTTATGCTACATACGCGATTTACTTGTGAAATGATTCTGATGCTATTAATTTACCAAAGGGAGAAGCAATCAGTAGCAAATGCGCAAAATAACTAACCCTTCGGAGGGTAGCCAACCCAAATTAAGTATCCGACATGTATGGTATAGTTGTACGTATATTTCTTACTGATTCTACCATTTTGGTCCGAAAGACGATTCCAGTCTCCACGGTGTCACCCTCGCTCTAAGCAAAAGGACGAATTATAACAGGCCATCGTATGATCCAGCTTCCTCGCCTTGACCGGTTGCATACGGTCCCAAAGGACCCAACGATAAATGCATTCCGTGCTTCAACTAATACTGCAATCTATTGCCTTCTGTCTACTTTCCAAAGGCTCGAACGGATGTTTTAGATAGGAGTCACTTCTGCTCAATGCAGCGGATTCCATAATAACAGAACAAAAGTTTCAAAGAGAACTGTGGGTGGATTAATTGGATCAACCGCACAATCGATTTTCAGAGTACTTCAACAACCTGCATCGTGATATCATTCAGGGCTGTGCCAAAACAATGTAATCCATCCGGTGAAGGTGAAATTACAATTGAGATTATCGAATCGGAAAATCAGGAAGCAGTTTAATAAGGTACTGTCTCTCTTGAGCATTCATATATATCAGTCGTCGCTAACTGACAAGATATGAACCACATTAGACTCTCTGTCCTCAGGTGGAGAGATTAATGATTCCCGACCGAACGGAGCATAGTAGCTCTGCCAACCAAGAAAGAAGGCACATTTTTGTGATAACTAACAGGCAATCAAGTGAATCGACTTTGCTGAAAAGACTGGCTTTGTTTTCTCTCAGACGCTTCTTTGTTGTGAGAGACCGACACACCTGTCCGATTCTATGGAGACTTTTCCGTAGCGAAAGCCGTCTGGATAAAAACGTCACAATGTGTGAAATTCCGGATAGCATTTTAATACCGACGAGAGGGTCCGCATTGATAATGAAAAATCTTTGCGGTTCACGTTCACTTAAGTATTTGATCAAGAATGTCACTCGTCGCTCCTGCTACGTTACTTAGACCTCTACCAAACAACGAGACTAAGCTAAGCTGCTAAGCTACGATAAATCCTCACTAATTGTGTTTATTTGTAAAGACAATGGGCATAGAGATGAATAGATTGATATTTCACGCATATTCAACCTCAACAATAGTGCCGGTTCAACGATTACTTATCAATGCCGAGTCATGCAAGTACATAATCGTTTTCAAATTACTAAACTAAACTTTACTTTCACAAGCGAAGCAAATTATGAATTAGGGTTTTGAATTATGAAAGCTGATAACATTGAACAGTATGAACTTCCAGTGGTATTAAAAACAAAGCCTATATTAAACTTCGTTGATATCCGTGCCTACTCACTTACGGATACAAACCGTGCTCACTTTGATTCAAATGTACAAGAAGGTCATATCTATCCAGACATTGCTCATTTCAAATAACTCTACGTCTGAAGCAAAAGAAGAATCTCCTGAACTACTTTTCATGAATACCCAGCAACATTAAGATTTAATCAACTAGTACTGTTCGGTTTTAAAGCAAACTAAAATAATTCAGATTTTTCCATAGATCAAGTACACATTCAAAAATAAGGCAGAAAATCTTTTTCTGGAGGGGCATGATATTTACTAGGCAATTCAGAAAACATGTTCATGAAAATGGGTTGCGTGTGCATACTAGTATTTTTCTATTTCTACTGTTGTATATCCGTTTCAGGCATGTACTGGAGAACATGAGCAGCAAGTGACACAAGATGGTGATTCAGTATTTCTATAGCTGGGCTATTAGGACTGCTATACAGCCCCACCATTCCATCTATCCTGTTTTTATGTTCACTGGGAAATCATCTTGTTCCACAAACATGCGGAAATCAAAAAATCAATAGGTTATCCTGCTTTTAAAATTTATAATCAGACCACTACAATATGCCTGCAATGTGGTGACAGAGTAAGAAATAACCAAAAAGAAATTTTATATGACTATATCTTGCGTAAACTTCATATTGAATTGCTGTCTGATCAGAAAGCAAGATTCGATGGAATTTTCGTCGAAAAAGACGTACCTGTTCGCCATCAAAGAATGTCTGCAGAGCAAACGGAACGCTAATGAACAGCCTTCACCGACGCCTAGGACGCTGGGCAGAGCATTTCACATCGCAGTTCAATCAGCCCCTCGAGCTGGCTGCCATAAGCAGTTCTATTGAGATTGCACCCTGGTCACTATCCACGGAACCGCCCAAAGAAGCGGAGATCCGAAACGAACTCCAAGCTCTGAAACGCCACAAGGCAGCTGGACCAGACAGCCTGCCACCTGCACTTTTTAAAGATGGTGGAGAAGCTCTCGTAAGAGAACCTGCGAGATTGTTCTTGAAGATCTGGGAAACTGAAAGTGTAACCCACACATAGGGAGAATCGATTCTTACACCCAACTACGAGAAAGGCTGTCGCAACACCTGTTCCAACCACAGGGGCATAAGTCTGACTCCAATAGCGCCGAAGCTGCTGGCGTTCATTTTATTACGCAGGTTATGCCCCTTCCGTGAGAAGCAAATCCGCGAGAAGCAAGCCGGGTTTCGTGCACGCCGTGGCTGCATAGATCAAATCTTCACCCTGCATCAGCTACTCGAACACCGCCATGCACACAGACGGCAAACCATTGTCGTGCTTCTAGACATCAGAGCGGCTTTCGACTCATCGATCGTCCTGCACTGTGGAACTGTTTGCGGAGATACGGAGTACCCAAGAAGTATGTCTCATTCCTAAAAGCGCTCTATCACCATACCTCGGGGACTTTTAGGGTCTATGGTGAACTTTCATCCTTATTTCCTGTCAGCAGTGCGGTGCGACAGGGTTGCCCTATATTTCTGTTTCTCTTCATAACCGCGTTACCTAACGTAACGAACGCTGGTGTCGAGCCTCTTCCTGGAGACAGAGTGGTAGATGTAGCGTATGCCGATGATATTGCCTTAATGAGTGACAATGCGTCAACGGCTCAAGAGTCATTGAACCGTTGGGCAATTTAGGTTACTCGCTATGATATGTCCTTCGCACCTTCAGAGTGCAAAGTGTTGTTGCAAGATTAGCAAGAACCCATTCCTGCACTTTCGTTGGATACTGACACTCTGGAAGTAGTCGAAAGCTTTGTCTACCTTGAGAGTTGCATGACGGCTGGCGGTGTGTGCGAGATCTCTCAACACATGATCAAAGCTAGATTAGCGTTTACCAATCTGTGGCATCTCTGGCGCCGGCACGACATATCCGTTTCACTGAAAGAGCGTGTGTATTGTGCAACGGTACGCACCACGCTGTGCTGCGAGACCTGGCCTCTCCGAGCAGGTCACGTCCAGCAACCATCAGTCTTCGACAACCGTTGTCTGCGCAACATCGCCTGTGTATGGTGGGAGCATCGCGTGAATAACGATGAAGTCAGACAACGGGTGCTAAGACCAGATAGTCTTCCGTTGATCAAAATAATTTCACAGCATCGTCTTAGGTGGCTAGGGCACGTTCTACAAATGCCTGAACAGCGTCTGTCACACCGTGCACTACTCGCAGACATCGGTCCAGGCTGGAAGAAACAGCGAGGTGGGCAGGCTATGGCGTGGCGCAGCGGGTTAAAGAGACTGTGTTCGGATCTGGCTTCCGTTGCGGTTTCCCGGCTCCCCGGCTGGAATCCCAAAGATTTAGATTGTGTTTGGCTGAAGACACTGCGGGATATGGCTTGGAACCGAAGTCAGTGGCGCGAATGAATCCTCTCCTCTTTGCAATAGCAAAAAATAACTCAAAATGGCGTGCAGAAAACAAACAAAAAATTGTTAGTCTCCGAAGTTGACCGTTTTATTTTCCCCGTTTTTATACCTATATTTTTCCGTTCACCCATGGTTATTTTGGAGCCATATCCGCAAAGATAGGTGGTGAATATATATATATATATATATATATATATATATATATATTGTGATTCAACTAGTCAAACTGCTTGATACGTTGAGCAGAATACCTTAGGATTTCTTTGAGATTAAAAAGTATTGACAGCGGTTTTTCGTCTGAAATAGAGATCGTTCCATCCGCTTACATGGACGGTAGTAAAAAAAAACAGTTTTGGAAGTCCCAAAACTAATTTGTTTGATAAATGAACTAATCCTCGACGACCCGATTTGCTAGAAAGGCGATAAACCGTTTCAAGAAAATCAGAGTAAACTATTCTGGCCAACATTGCCTCAAAATAAGTCCCTGGGATTACATTTTATGAACTATCAGTTGCGATCGGTGCAGTGTGAGAACCTGGCTGGTTTTAAACCTGTTCAAAGTAGCCAAGATCATATTCTCATCCCTTTCTGTCTCTCAAAATTCCGGGAGACAACTATTCTTTTTGTAGACTCGCTATTTCCGTCTGGTTTCATCTAAAATTGAAGTTCTACTCGGACAATCAAATTGCATTGTTAATTAGAGGATGTATTCCAGTTTATCTGCTACGGTCATTGTATACGACAAAAACCCTAGTTACATTAGAGCTGATGCTAAAAAACGAAACGGTGAATGTTTGGAAGTGAAAAACTGCGAGAGAAACCGCATTAAATGGAAAAGCTTTTGATCGATTTAGGGGAAGGGAAATTGTGTTTTTGTTTGCATTCGCGTGGTAATAAATGAGAGCATTGAAGTTGTGAATAAAGACGAGGTCAAAGAGCAAAAGGGACGGCAGATTTGTCTGTGAGGAGTTTTGTGATGTGGCGAGATTACATGTTGCGTCGATATGCACGGGTGCGTGTTTGGGTGGGGGGAGGCAGTTGGTTGTGCAGGAGGCATGAAGCCGGTGAAGTGATAATCAGGCCCCGTCCGACCGATTGACGCAAAGTGAATGGCTGTTAATGAATAATGACTCGGTAGTTAGACGTTTTCTATGACCTGAAACCTTGTTTCAGAATAATCGGTTTTTCTAAGTTTATAGAATGTCCCTCAGAAATGAAATACGGAGTCCATCTCAAGGGTCCTAAACTGCGATGTATTTCTTGGAAGGTGTTTGGATTATTTATGTTCGGCTACCCGCTTCTTTGGTTTTCAACTCGTTTGGCCAACGTAAGTGGCTGTACGTTGTTTACATTTTATCTTGTAAATGAAATCAGCTTTTAGTCGTTTGTCCTTAAGTCACACCAGGAGTGAAGGATGTTGGTTGCCCGAAATGCGACCCGCATACTGAAACGGTTCAATATTCGTTGGATGTCTTCTGATGTATTGCGGCGATAAGGTATGACGCTAGTTGCGATCCTGTCTGTCTTTTCGACTTCAGGTTCCGTAAATTTTTGAAGACTTTTGCGAATTTCCTGTGGGTAACTTGGCGGATATACGTTAACGACTAACTCTCGTGGGACCAGTTGAACATTTTTCATTTGTCCATTTTCGCTCGGGTTAGGTTGGTCACCCCAGTGGATTTCACATTTATGGGGTGGTCAGAGGAGTAGGACAAATATCTGCTAGTTTCTCCAAGTTTTTTGCTTAGTGTTCGTTTGTTAATTGAAGTGAAAAAGGCCCTCCAAGAGGATCCAAAAATTATCAACCAAAAATTGTTGTTTTTGATTTTCTCTATTTGGGGCTAATCTAAACATTTCTATACGGATCTGTCTTCTTCAACTTTGCCGTCCGACTCTGGAAGAACCATTATCCTCATACTAGACAAGTGCTTTCGTGAAACCAGCTGTCCGACCTTGGGTATGTAGATAGTTATTCAATCGTGGGGTTAAAGAAAAAGTAATGTGAAATCAGAGTCACGTGTTAATCCAAGTGCAACTGGTCTTAACGACACAGTGGTGGGGCAGCGGTTTGGTCGCTGTCACCGTCGGGCTTCGGACCCTATGGTCCGAGGTTCGAGCCCCGTCACCGCCACTTTGGTGTTAGGCAGCTCCGTTGTCGTCCGGTTCAATACCAAGTCTAACGTAGCGGGGCCTTAGGTGGTTCGCCACTCCAAGTTTCGGGGCTTTGGTTGCCGGTTTCCACCACTGAACAGCAGATCCTCATGACTATGGGGTTCGCCTCGTCTGCTGTTCATCACGCGTGGTTGTATAATTAAAAAAGTGAAGTGTGTAACAGATATAAACAACACGAAATTGTGAACTGAAAAAACTCCTGAATGCCAAAAACGAAACCTTAATATGCCTGGATGGGTTCCGCAGGCCCTATAAACACATTTTTGAGGTCAATTAAAAAGCTTGGAGTAAACCGTGCACAAGTAGATATGCCGTTGAGAATTGTTCGGTTGCGGTCAAAAAGGACGACAGAGATGATTAGACCACAAATGAAAATGCTTGTGGATACCAAGAGTGGAAACCCAAACCGAAATATTTTAAGTTCAAGACAACGACAGGACAAAAACTGGAAGAACTTACGTAACCATGTGTTACAAGAGTCTTGATAGCCATGTGCGTAAAGGTAGGTTTCGCAAGTGTGGCCTCGGGAAGACGGAGTTTCATTGGGGTCTTGGACGGATTAGATGTTGGCGACAACTTGGAGGAGGGCTTTGAGAG
>UZAN01040533.1:7722-24504 GCA_900618425.1 Echinostoma caproni
GGTGGGTTTAAATGAGTTACTGGCTGTCTTTGGTTAGTTTTTAGGCGGATCAACTTTAATTATCCCCTTCTTCATTTTGACAACGGGATGAAAATCTCTACTTATGGTTATCTTACGACTGTAAATGGATGCCTTTTGGTCAGACAACTCGATCAAGTCATAGACACACTTGAGTTCCGGAACCTATATCGAGTACAGCGTTTGTGCGAGTATGAAGATCCTGGTCTTTTATGGCCAAAAATCACTCAACTATGCCAGACTTATTTCTTCTTTTTTAAAGAGTATCATTTCTCTTCCGTAGAAGGCAAAGTCGTACTAAATCGAGTTATCAGTGTGACTGGAGTTAGGCTATGTATTGCAATACTTTTTGTTCGGTCATGTATATTTGATAAACAACAGCTATAAAGTCAACACGCAAGAAAGAGGCTATAGCAAGTNCGGGTTTTGGCAGTTGGAATAGGAGAAAATTGGTTGATGGTTCATTCCAATCGGGTTTAGTTCCCCAAAGATAAAGCCCCATTAGTGAACACTGTGTTATGTATTGTATGGGTGACGTGAGAGCAGCGGAACATTTGGTTCCTTGATCGTGTATGGGGCAGATAAATTGTGAACTGAAAAGCTGGGAAGCACTCGACAGTTCTTCTGACCTGATTGGGTTTCATCAACAGTTCAAATCCATCGACCGAAATGAGGATCGAATCCGGGACCTCACAGGGAGAAACCAAGCATACTACTCACCTGACTGCCGGGGAGCTAATCACGTAACAGGTAGTTGGATTGCATGTTTCTAGCTGAGACATGTGATAGCTTGTGCAGAGTGAAATGCCTGTATTAAGTTCAGAAAGATAGGTTGTGCTAAATCATATATATGCAGACCAAATGAAAACCGGGCTGATCAAATGCTCAGTGGTCGAGTGGGTAGTACGCTTGCCTTCCGCCCGTGAAGTTACGGGTTTGCTCCTCATTGGGTCAATGAATGGGAACTGTTGGTGAGACCTGAACCGGCCAATCAACTAAACAGTGCTTTCTAGCTTTTGCAGTTATCACTTTATTCGTCCCGTACATGACAAAATCTCCCTATAAAGATAATAAATGCTCTCATTTTTCGAAATGAATATATGTGAAATGGAATTCACTTGTTTGTCTTTTTATTTTGCGAACTCATTCAAAGAGGAATGAACTGTCAGCCCATTTTATCCTAATTCATCCGCTCAAACCCGACCGGAATTTAGTTTGATGTGGCACCTTTCTCGAAGTTCTATCAAACATGCGGCTGTTTTTATCAAATACACCGAGCCAAAGAAACACTTGAGCAATAAAAGCAATTGTTCGGATATATCATTATTACACATTGTAAGAAAACAAAGAGTAGTGAACAATACAAGTTTGGGAAGACTGGTGCATAGAAGTATAAGAGTATCCAGCGGTGCATATGTGTTGCCCAATGTGAAAACCCAAAGAGACATATTTTGGGTGGGAACTTCATTGCATCTTGTGTGAGAATAAATAGGCAGAAGGGACCCTACATGAGGAAATCATGTGTTACTAAAAAAAGACTATCGTACAAACGCTTCGACTGAGAGAGAGCAACAAATAAACAGGAGAAGATGAAATAATCAGTAATCAGCGACAACCCGAAATTATAAATAAAAATAGTTTTGTTTACTGGGCATATATTTGTAGCTTCTTAACAAAGCGTAACTACCAAAACTCACTTCAATATTTAATCAACATGTAAATCCAAGCAGAAAGGTATGAAGCGATGAAAACCAACTAAAAGTGGCTACAGAAAAAAAGAGAATAATGACATTACTTGAGCTTCAATAATTTCATATTATATCCAACATAACTTGCCTTTTTTGAGTAGAGTTATAAGTTGGGTCTACATCGCAAGTGTAGAGAAAAAGAGAGCGATGACAGCGGCAAAACACTGAGTAATAAAGACTGGAATGTGCCAGATGCTATAAAACGTTATATGCCGTATTAAGAAATCTGGTTGAATTCACAATTAAACGTCATAACATACTCCATCTCAAATCTCTGTAAATAATTCAGCGTAAAATTATGTACTGTGTAACTGGTTGATACTTGCAGTTGTGGAATTCAACAATGTTTGATAAAATGTCCCGTCACGCGGGCAGAACAAACAGAGTTATCTTCTGACGATACCAACGTTCATCGGTTATTTGAATTGTGAAAATGTCAATAGCCTCTGCGAGATTCGAACCTAATTAATCTGAGCCGTATTCGGATGAATGTACTCTCTTGTTTAAGCTTGTGGGACCTGTTTCTTTTCGAAGAGTGATAGTGGAAATACCGATGGAAAAATAACGAATTTTATTGAGGATCGTCATGGATGCGCGCCTCAAGGCAATATTGCGTGTATGAAATCACATATCCTAACGGCGAACGAACCTTATTTTATTTCCTATTGGTCCATGTAAAGGGGGATTCGCTTGGTGAGATCAATAAGTTTGAGGGAACAATTAGCCCTGCGCTAGTCGGAACCTTTGTTATATTCGTACTGATGCTAAGTTGATCAGATAAGCCAAGGAACCCCAAAAAAGAAGATATATCAAGCAATCCCTTAGTTCGGATAGCACACTGTGTTGAAATTGTGCGGTGTCGTATGTTTCCGAGGATGTACGATCAGTGAAATGCTTCACGCATCTCAAGTAATATTTGTAAGGTGATAGAGTTTCTTCATAACACGTATCAGAAAGGGCATGTAAAATTGGTTTAACTCACTGAACATTGTTTAAATCAATGAAAAATCTTTATTAAAAACAATTTCCGTTTTACGATCAGTCAGGCTTTTATCTTATTACGAATGATACGGTATTGTGCAAATCCCGTTCAACCATTCTGGACGGATGATATAGCTTGACAAAACATGCAAAACTCTAGGGATTTACTGGAACCACTTGTATTAGCGTTTATCTATCCCATTCATCCAGATATTTACCAGCATTGTAGAATCATTAGTTATTGGGGCCCTGAACGTTCTTCAACAACATTTTTCGCGAACCACCAACCTACATGACTGGTTTTGCGCAATCGAAGTTATGTATACGTATTCCAAGGTTACAAACACTTCACTGTTGACAATAAAGTGAACAGGTTCTCTTGATCTGACCGAATGCAATACAGCTTTGCTTGCCATGTAACGTCTTACGAACCACAAGCCAGTCCAAATGCGCATGTACTCTATCCCTTTTGAGAAACTGAAGTGTACAATCAAGAGAACCCCTCGCAGCACAATCTTCGTGGTGTGAGTAGGGAAATTTCTCTCTGCAATAGGTTCAAACAGTATGTTCAGATCCCTTTCTTGCTTAATCAGACGTCTCGGATGGTTGAGCCCTAGCACATTAGTTTTATTCGCTCATCGTGTTTGTACTATAAAGCTGACAGGTAGACTGCAAAAAACCTAAAACCCCGAAAATTCCTATGTCCGATCCGAAAATAGTGCAGCCACATGTGACCGAGTGGCCAGCCGAGGTTGTCCAAAAACAGACGGGATCGTGCACTCCAGGGTTGACTAGTGCGCAACCGTGTGCACGAGAGCAAGCACAGGTAGTTTTGTGGGACGAATCACATCTGTTAACGATGACAAGCCTGCAAATTGATGAAACATTTCAAGTTAATAATCAACTAACACCGGTTAGTCACCTCGAACTGGGTCACAGGTGAAAAATACCGGTTTTTGAATTCTGCACAAAACTTTGCATAACATTTTCTCCTTGTTGTGTAGTTTCATGCAAGCGAATTCATAATAGGAAACAGAGCGTATATTCTTTTCGACTACGAAAACATAGAGCGTTGTAAATTGTACAGTGCATCTTAAGATGACTGAACGTAACTCATGTGATGAAACAAAATGCGAGGCGAAAAAATTACAAAATAGCTTACCAAATTCAATGCGGCTGCTACAAATATAGGACAAGGGGAAACTAAGCATGTGAATGTGGTTGTCAACTTCCCATTCTTCAGAAAACGAATTATCGTCTTCCATAAATACTTATACATCATGAACTGGGATATAATTGGTACAAGCCATCTTTTTTCATGAGGTGAATTGTCAATAGACTGTGGTTGATGTGATAACAAAAGTGTTAACCATACCCATGCAAATACCCCTAGCTGTCTACATAATTTTGCTTTCATTATTATAGCGCTCAATGACGATAAATCACAGTTGATTGGTTCATCTGACTAATCGCAACCATTAACACCGCTTCAGATACGAAGCCTAGTTCAGGTTAAGAATGGTGGCTCCGAAGGTTACTTTCGGCTGTTTTTCGAAAATTGTATCAACCCTCAGGTTTTGGTACTATTTACGTCGTGCACATACATAGTTTCATAATACAATTGCTTACTGACCTGTGGTAATTAGACCTTAACTAATCCTTGTAAAAAAACGGCCCTCTCGGATCTAATTGAACGAATTATTCCATCATTAAATTAATCAACGGTTCTTTCATTTCAAAGTACCATCAGCGATTGCTAATAAATGAGAGCAGGGGAAATAATTTCACTCGCTCACACAGAATATAAGTACATCGTGCCAAAATTGTTAAATCCGGGTTCCGCTGATAGATGTTCGAGTCAGTTGAGTGTATACAGCCGCGCATATTGCGCTCGACCGTGCACTGGCTTTGGTTGCCGTCTTTCGGTCATCCGTTCAGTTAGATCATGCAGAGGAGAATGGCGGAAAGATCAGTCGGTGAGACCAGCTTCGAACAGAAAGAATAACATAGGCAAGTAAAATGAAGATATCAACAGATCGTGCTTACAGGCATGAGGGCTACCATTTATGAAACTCTATCATATCAACTATTGTCTCAAGTCCTCCCGCAAGCCATTCCGCAGCCATCTGAAGAGCAAAGTCATAGAGATAAGGTCTTTATACATTTCCCGATTATCTTCAACTTTATCCCAACGAAATCAGTACATGAACCCAGCCTTATCATCCCAGAATTCATCGCAAGCCTATAAATAGATTACACTCAATTAAATTTTAAAACAAACGGATGTGGAATTCGTGTATATTTTTGGAATAAAATGGATTTTCCATAACGAAAGCAACAGTGTTGATCATAACCAACACATCATTCAGTACATCATCTCCCTGTCTCAAAATGCACAAAACACATATTTTTAATTGAAAGTGATACAGAATGCCATGTGTTCGAGTTAAATAAAATACACGGTATTTTACAAAGAACATCTAGATGATGGAAATGTTTGTGACACCCGACAAAGAGCACTGAACAGCTGTTCCGTTTTGTTTGGGACTAGTCAGCAGTGCGTACTTTTTATGTCCCTGTCAGGACTCGAACTGCGAACTTTCGGGTTAGGACTTCAAACCCTTACCCCTGAGCTACACGGTCGACGTTCAACACCCTGTGTGAATGGCTCAATCCAAAACATCTAGATGAGTGAGAACTAAACTCATGTGGTTCCAAACTGAAAAAAATATACACAAATTAAAAGAACACTCTATGAATATGTGTTTAAAATTATGGTTAAAGAAAATCCTGAATATTTTGAATAAAAGAGCCTTGACACCATATGCATTTGTATCCCTGAATCGCAAGGGCACTGATTTCCTAATACGACTGTGAGAAGTTTTGCTGCTGTCTGTCCACGTAGCACATCTATGTCACTGGATTGTTGTATGGTGCTACAACAAGCAAGACCTCAAGAAATATACATCGTTTACTGTTATAAACAGAGACGTAGATGATCTGTTAACACTTTACTTTTAATCACACAATGATGTATAGTGGGAAGACGAGAATTCCTATATCTTTACTGAGTAGATTTTATGCTCGATGGATTATTATTTGGATTAAGAATTCTTTATCGATAGGAGAAACAGTATTATTCCTGTGCGTTACTTCCCGGTTCTACTGAGAATTTGTTGTGTTGAGTTTAGCTTCGCACAACGTGATCCCCACATGTTGGACTCTCTATTAATTGATCACTTCTGAAAAGGTCTCCTGTTCTTTTTTCGAAACATAAGTCAAATGACAGTTTTACTTACCGCGCGGCCACGGAAGAAAGTGAATAGGTGTTGAACAAAGACACTTTGAGACTGAATTGATCGACTGCGTTGTGCATGCTTACAGGGGCAAAACCGTTGTCATTTTCACTTTGGGTGTACATGTAAATAAAACCGACTTCGTGATATGACATTCTGTAAAATAGCAACGCTAATAAATAGCCAGAATGCATTACAAATGTTGAAACTGCAAAATGAATCACATGTGACTGTGTCATTTAAATTGATACGCGTTTTCTACGAACCAATGAAAAAGACACATGAGAAATAACAGAATTGTGAAAAGCTCTGGTGTGAGCGTAACAGGGTTTGAATTTATTTCGGGTGACCTGAGTGGGGATGGAGCAAGAGAAAGGGTCGGATTCAAGGGATATACTGCATCAGACCAGATTGAGTCATCCAGACGGTCACCTGCTTTAAGCTGTCAATTGACTACCAGGGTTATGTAAAAGACAGTTTCTTATTTAGAGATGCTTTTCAAAAAGCGTCTAATCAATCTAAAATTTTTAGGCAACAGACTAGGAAAGGTAACATAAGAACAATGAATCCAATGAATTAAGACGCACGGATAAAAAAGTTGACATACATTATACCTTTTAATTTTCAGAAGCGTTTTTATTTCCTTTTTTGTTTATTCCTATTATAAATATATCGGAAGGTGATTGCGGTTATTCAAAGGCTGCTTGGGGAAATACAGAAAATGGGAAAATGGACGGTGCGAACTCATGACAACTGGGCAGTTATTCTGATGACCTAAGCACTCAGTCACCGCCATCGGCACCTCAGGTTTTCAAGGCATCAAGTACGAAGTGTTGCCTTTCTGGCTTCAAGAAATGTCCGTTGATTCTAAGGTACTTGACAGCCTATGACCTGTTAACCATAGAGTCGTTAATGAACAGTTATGGACCGGGCAATCCGGAGTGGTTTCACGCCCTATGAATCTGGTGAGACAAAACTTCAACACATTAGATAGGGTTTAAGTAAAGACTAATACCATCGGATCATTCAGCATATTGCCGATTGAAAGGGTTGGCGAAGGAGCTTTTGTTTTATACCTCAAAAGCCATTGTGTCGTTAGTATACTTAAATTGGGGATAAGCTGTGGCAAGTGGCAAATGTAAAACGTAAAGCAAGAAACGAGCAGGGTACAGAATTGCGCTTTGAACTGCATCTGGGTTTATGTAGCCGGTGAGAGATCTGATGCCACTAAGACTTGAACTGGCGTCGATCTTTACGATAGTGGCGCATCAGAAAAAAACATGAGTGGTAGAAGATTGTGTCATGGTGTGAACAGCACGTACAATCGGCAAACTATTTTGTTACAGAATAAAGGGGTATCAATTTGGTTTTTATTTAATCTCAACATGTAATTTTGCACGCCGAGTCAAATCGGATCTACCAGTTGCGTTGAAAAAACGTCAACATCTGTGTTACCCGAACATAAGACTAAATAGGTAGTCATTGGTAGGACACATCCCGAATTCGGAATAAACTCGAGGTGGGGATGATGAGGGAAAGGTCACCACATGATTGACCCGGAGGATGAGAGTTCGATTCCCAAAACTACCGCCCGACTTGCGGCATTCCCTAGGTCTTGTAGAACATTTTTGTAATCGTCGGCTTTTCTCATACTGTGGTGTTTTTATATATTCAATAAAACAAAAAAGGAAAAAAGGATTGAAAGACTGCATCGTCGATTTTGAAAAGGTGTCAAGTATAACCAATCCCAAGTACGTATTGTTGCCGTGATTTTAAGTCAATCAGGAAGAAAACTATTTTGAGGCTGTTATTGTAGCTGATCTTAGAATGATCAAGGTTTCAGAAGAAACTTAGAAATGTTTACACCAATCCTGTTCGGTGACTATTGTTCCGAATACTTGTCAAATCGTCTTCCACGCGATTCCCAAGACCGATCACCAATGACGAAAGAAAATAGATCATTGCATAGCGTTACTCATTGATCGCTATGGACAACTATAGTTCTCAAGATCAGCTATGGCCAACCAGAATTCCAAATAATGACAGTCTGACTACGCAATGCAGAATAAGTGATGGTCACTTTTTACATGGTTGTTTTCTTTATCAGTAGTATTCGTGCATAAAATCACTGCGAGTTTACTACAAATCTGTTCATCCATCGTTTCTGTTTTGCTAACAGGCCATCAAAAGAAATGATATCAAGTGTGGATTTTGTGAAAATCATGAGTATGAATGGACCTCCTACCCTGATAGCGATGGTACCTAAACTGCTATACACCTCTTAGTTTGGCTTTTCCTTCATCAATTGATCACTATATGAAGCTCTTGGTATTCACACTTGTGTTAACCTTTTGCAACAACCTAGAAGCCAACGGTTTTCACTGTCTGCCCAGATGAGGTGGAGTATAACAGTGTCATGTTTCTATGCTGATTACTTTTTCGAAGGAATCACGGAAAGTTATATTGCTCGTTTAATTTCGTATACGCTTCAGGGCAAATGAGAAAAACACCATGAAGGATGAAAATTAATCGTCATGTGAAGTTAACTAATGCGTGGGAGATTCGTTAGAGACAAAGTTTACCCCATATCACTAAATTGAGTGAATTATAAATGAATTTGATAGAATGTAACGAAATAGGAAATTCAAATTCACATGGAACCGAGATATAGTACCACTAAACATGACTTTGGGTGTTTAACACACGTCATTTCACCGAATATAAACACAACTAATTACATAGAGGGAATACGTCCTGAAAAGATCACGTAAAGCGTGAACTGAAAGGTTAGGAAGCACTGTTTCGATCTGGTTGGGTCTTATCAGCAGTGCGAATCCATCGACTTGACTGAGGATCGAACCTGGGACGTCACAGGCAGAACGAAAGCATGCTACCCACTCAGTCACAGAGCAGCTGATCACACCGTATTTTAATTTCCATTTGCACATAGCACCACCGCTCTTTGCGAGTTTTACTATCTTGATGACTTGTAACCTTTACAAGATGTCTACTGTGGCTTTATCAAAACAAAGACGCTATCATGTACATTGCCATGCACACACTATCACGCTCCACAACACCTGGCCAGGCTTCTGAATTCAGTTTACTTGTCTGTTTGTGAGTGTTACTCGTTCATGACCGATAGAAATATATCAAAAGCTATTCTTCTCTTTCTTTCTCTAGCAGTGCTATTCTTCTGTTCACCACATTACAATTTCAAACGCATTTAAGGTAAATGGGGCACATTGAGAGCTGTACGGTTCCTGGCTCCTTCGGACAAATCACAAAGTTGTTTTCCAGCTTCTTTCTCCTTGTCGATTGTGACACTTCTTGCAAAAGCTTGATCCTAATGGAGTGTCACATATTGACACAGTTAATGTTTCCACCGATTTGCTAGTTTATGAAGGATCAGTTGGAGCGAAACAAACTTCAGAAGTTCATTCTGGGTAGGGTATCGAAAGTTGGTCCTTGCATCATTTAGATTATCACAATCTTTTGGACATTATTCTGCAAAACAAGCGTAGGGTGGATACGCGGTAGGAAACCTCACCTGCATGGAGGCAAGTTGCACATTGTCTCCTATTAGGACAGGGAAAAGCAACTAAATGCTTAAGCTAATCAAATAAAAGTGTATAAAGATAGCTATCAACACCGCAAGCCGCCCTCTTGTAATTGAATGTATAATTTAAGTTTTCATGATAACATCCGTTTCTATTCCATACCAGTTGGTTATGTGGTAGGCTAAAAAACAATAATTCGTGCTCGTTTTATTATCGTGTTATCTGTTCACACTTGAGATTTTCAACGCTGCTTTCATTAATGCTCAGTATTTCCTGCAACGTCTATATTTGAACATATGAAGAAGAATATGTAATACGAAGAATTTGATGAGTATCAACTTTGGATTCCTTAATATTTTATGCATCTTTAGATCACCTGCGATATATGTTATTTATTATATCACTTTTAAGGTTATTAAATAATAGGTTATACAAAATAGATAATTTCTAACGGTGGGTAATACCGCACAGTTAATCACTGTATGAACTTCCTCTAAAAGGTCTACACAGCTTTTCGGTGGATAAATTCCCACACACGGGCTGATAAACTCGATGCAAAACTAATGGAGTGACCAGGGTGAAACAACCGTAAAGATACTAAACTGAAAGAGAGAGCTGGATGATGATGCGGAGGAGGATGTGTCGTCATCGGCTTCCTCACTTTCCGCCTAGCATTTAGGCGCTTCCAATTTCGTTTTCGTACCCAAAACGTTACTTCACACAGAAGTCCAGAAGTTTTCTAAACTACGGTGTGCGACTGGGCAAACAAAATGTGCATCGAGAGACCTTATTTAATTTTTTAAATTCTAAGATATACTATCCCAAAGGATGTAGATACTAAACAACTGTTATTGTTGTTTGGAGGCTGCATTCAGATGTTGCGGATGTAAGTGATGCTGGTTTATTTTGAATATCAGTCGCAGAGAGATATGGATATTCCTGATATATTATGCATTTTCAGATTTGCCAACTCTCAGAACACAGTCAGCGGATAAAATCCAGTATAGATTGCTTTAAACGTGGATGTTGCACTGATGTCCATGGATTGCCCTGCATTTTGCTGTTTTTCATATGGTGACATACACAATTTTTGGGGTTACTGTTGCTTGAAACGAACTGAAATAAGCGATCCTAAGACTTTGCACCGACTTTTCGTTGCTTACAATACAAATAAAAACAAAAATATTACAATCACCGTCTTGAATCAAAAAGGGTCTGTTTTAATGGATATTTTGAGGTATTTCTTAGTTCTTTTTTCTGTTTACTCTCCCTGTATGAGACGAACATTTATCAACTCACATATCTGAGAAGGGTGATCGGAAAATGATTACCATCTTCGGTATCCTATGATTACGGGTTCACGGACGAAATGTTTCCCTCTGAAATACGTACAGAATTGTGCCATGCAAATGTAGTAAGAAATAATTTGGTGATTGAGCGTTTATCTCAGCAGATGGCTTTGAATTTGTGAATGATAGAAAAGCGATGGAGGTTCACGTTGTTTGCATGTTTTGATATGATCTAGTCCAATCTAGATGTTTCTTTAAGCGACCAAGTGGTAGGCGGCGGTTATGGCCACTAGCCTTTGGAACTCTCCATCGCCAAATAACATTCATGTGGTTTTCTTGTCTATCACACTGCGGGCCTTGGATTTGCCGCTTACGGCAACCTGAAAGTTCTTTGCACAATTCTGTGTTGGCTAGATGCGATCAAACTAAGGGAAATTCGAAAAGAAGAAAGCGTTTTTGATTGCTTGAATAAAATATTATGCATGCACAAATTTGGATATGAGGAACAATCCAGATGGAACAGTCTGGATAGCGCAGAAATGTTTATATTATCAAAAAGATATCATCAAATCTTAAAATGAAACCATTCAACTAAATGTGGCTGATTCGGGTTGGGATAGTCTTCATCAAAATAGTTTTAATACAGCTGTCTACAAATGATTGGGGATAAGAATAACTGCCAGAATTTGTTTGACTCTTTTTTTTGAGCAAATACTGAAACCTATTCACACGCCGTACGGACTGAAGAACTGTACATATTCATTAGCTTTGTTTTAGACCTTTGTGATACGAAAATTGCTCTGTGGTTACCTCCTTACGATTTATTGTGCTAAAAATACCACTCTCTGTCACGTAGAAGTGACAGTGATGAAATCGTTTTTACTTTCCACTAATTCATTCCCGGCTTGCGCACGATTGAAATAGTTTTATACACTATTTTCTGTGCAAATGAGGTTCTATTACTAATGAGAAACTTTTTGACTTCTTTCTATTGATCCTAATTAATCGTTTTATTAACTTAATTATAGCGAACCGTGTTGTTGACAGACTTTTAACTGATATCAGCATGAAGTACTAATCGAAATCGTCTGCATCAGACGATGGGAATGATAGGTTATCAGCAGCTGTCTCATCCCATATGGGAATCATCAACATGGTCCACCTGTTTATGCATTGCAATCAAATCTGATGCGACGGACTGATCAAAACTTCACCCCGACGGTAGAGTGCACACGTCTTCCCCCTCCCCCATCAGTGAAACGGCCGGTGACTTATCATTTTCCGACTTATCCGACACGATATGCTCCCCAAATTATTTCCTGCTGCCATTGCACTTTAAGAGACTATCGATATAGATCTCTGGTTGAAAATTTAGTTAACAGGATCAGTTGGAGTGCAAATGGTTTTATATCGATTTCTTCTAATTTATTCTACTGAAAGATTCCTAGTAGTTTCATTTTCACAGAAATGATTTCATCGTCCGTCACGAGAATAGATGACAACATTAGGTCCATTTGAGTGAACAAAGATAAGCCCCGATGAGACGATTACAATGCCTTCATCCCTAACACAGTTGCGAGTTGAAACTATTTAGTCTCGTCTGGCAATAGAGAGTTCCATTTTATAAATCGGGAATAAGACCACTATCACGCTCGAAGGTGAAAAAATGTCGGGGAATTGGTCAGGTATGGCGGAAATGATGCACAAAATGGAAAGGAATCATTTTGCTGAGATTACTAACAATCATCCGAATTTTCAAGTGTCTCGTCTTGGAATTGGAAACGTAACCGAATATCCACTCTCGTTCGATAGTTCACCCTTGACACTGCGACTGACAGTCAGACCGACATGTGGGTCATGTGAGTTAATCATGATTACAAATGGACGAAGTGGTAGGTTCAGGGGATGAAACATACCGACAGTAATTTATGGCATGGTTTCAAACTTCTGTTCGAAATATCACCAGTGGTTGGTTGAGCAGTTATTTTCAATGTGTCATACTGTTTGTAATCCCCAATGAGATATTGGGTCACTGAGCTCATTTAAAGGAGCTCACAACTGCAGAAAGTTCATATAAACTTGTAACAATATAAATAAAATAAAAAATAGGGCAACTGCTTCTGATATTGAGTAAGTTCTCCGATGCAGAACGAGAGAGAACACATCACGAAAGTGTAGTAGGTTTACTGATTCCGTTGGTACTTATTTGTTAGGATGCACACCCACTCGCACATGCATAAAGACGCATACAGGTATATATACATATATATGTATATATATACCTATTTATCACTTCCGTATTTTTCTAAGCAACATTTTTATGGCCACGGTCAACTACCTGAGAGTAGATTTTATATTTTTATACTCTTTAAACAAAACGTTAGTAGAAACAGCAACTATTTATTACTAATGTTATCAATAATAATAATCAACTGAACATGTAAAATGATAGAGACCATAAAATGTAACCATAAATAAACCACTGGGAAAACAGCACAAATTTTAACTGAAAACCTCAACTACAAATTTTGAATTACATAACCACCGTGGGCGATAAAACACGATACACAAAGTTAAATTTTGAATAGTAACTTGGAAAAACATTGCAACATTTTTTACGAGAATTCCGGCTATTAGAATAGATGATAGAACCCACGTCAACCTTTGCTCCATCTTCAGACCCATCGTATAAGTGTTATAGGTACCGTTTGAAAAAAATGTTTATTCTTTTACAAAATAAGGCTTTTCGGTAAACCACAATGCCATGGTGAAATAGCTGATGAATGGGCTCAAACCAAACGCAAGAGAAATGGACACGGCGAGTTTGTGGAGTTCATTCAAGAAGTGAGGCTGTCTATAGTCCTTCAATGGGAAGTCCACACACACGATTTAAGTGGATATAATCTCGTTTTATTTCTATCCCCTGAACTGGATCACCACGACCTGGGCAAAGTGCATAGAACAAATTGCTCGTTCGCCGTTAAGGGGACAACATGTATTTTATTGATGTACAACACACGTTACCAAATTCCATGGCAACGGGTTAGTTGTTCTTGAATGCTCCACCTAAAAACTGAATAAATTCATGACGTTCAAAATTGCCTTTGCCAAATGTTTGGTTAATGAAGGGAATAATCCCAGTTATAGTGAATAGTAACGTGAACAATAAATTGTTTCTTATCAAGATATAATACATATAACTGGAATTATCAAGCTGTTAGTTACAGCTGGTTATTACTGCGCTATTGCATTTTACTGCTTCAGGTAAAGCGTTGTGACCCGCTGCTTCCCCGAATCATTGGAAGTTAGATTATCCGTGGGTGACTAAAATGTGTTCTATTCATGAAGAGTACGTTGAGGTTAAAGAATTAGTAACCTATACGACTGAAGTGTGGCTAATTTCGTACGGAAGAGAGGCAACTTATGGCAGGCACTTTGATAAAGCCACACTCCTGTAAAATTATCATCCCTTGTTGCCTTCGTTCCGAATTCATATACCAACAAACAGAAGTTTATTACGGTTTATATTATTTGAGCAACTGTGATCAAAATGATGGTATCACATGGAAGAAGGTAAACTCATGCACATCACTACCTTTGATGCACGTGTCGATTGCAACGAACGGTTAACTTTACGGTCCTGAGCATACGTCTTGCGGAGCACAGGAGTAAAAATGTGCTGCATATTTCGACGCCCCTTTTACATCAGCCTGTGATCACTATCGTCGATTGTCTGGCAGAGCAGGTAGGGTTGATAGGGTTGATGAGTTTTTAGTTCTCCGGAGTAGTTTGTACAAATAACCTTCGTTTCTCTTCGGAAATGCAAATGAAATCAGCCCTAACATTGCTGGGCTCGCTTTGTCTAGTGACTCTTAGATTAATTGACACTTAAAGATGTGGTTGAAGAAAACGTGAAAGAACAAATAATACTACCTGGAACCTAGAGGAGAATGCTGTGTTTATTGATATTTGATACATGTAACAGCATATTAAAATTAAAATTTTTATTATGGAAGATTTAACTGAACTAACGTTTATTATTCCCAAAAGAGTTTTTGCAGAATCTTTGGGACAAATTAACAGAAAGAGAACATAATAATATACAAGATCACTCACGGATTTTGAAATGCCAATTGTTCTAATGGTTTATCTAGCTGTGAGTTAAATAGATCAACTGTTGGGGTATATACAATATGGAATGAAAGAGCATTCCATACACCACCAGCTCTAACTGCAAACGAGTGATACCAGTAATGTATATAACTGTCGTGATGATCATTTTCAGGTAAAGTTACCATATAACGGCAAGGGTGGTTGGGTTGTACGTCAAGATTAGGTCCCCTCGAAGTAGACTGTATACAGATGAGCAAAGCCTCAATATTTGCATTCTTCGTAGTATGTCTTGTTATAAAGACCTTTCACAATCTTATTTACCAAAATTTGCAAACGTTCTGAAGCCTTCTTGTCTCGGTTCGACCATGGATTCCATACTTGAACGGTGTATTCTGTGTGGTTCAATGAACGCTGATAACAAGCGTGAGAACAGTGTTTATTAGAACTGCCCGTAAGCACATTTAGATAGTCCAACTTGCTTTACAGCCGTGGAACAATGCGTGAAACATCTTGTCTTCCCTTAATATAACTCCCAATTCCCATTCGTCAATGGCATTTGGTAGGTAGTATTTAATTCCCCAGAACAAAGGAGAAACTAGTCTTGTACTGCATGGAAATAGCTTTGCATTGTGAAGCGTTGAATTCGATGTCCCTGGCGATTGACCATCAGTGGGCCGCATTGATCATTTTTTGGAGTACCATAAAATATTCTGAATGTGTTACTGTTTGATACGCCAAAATCAAGTCTCCTGGAATTCGACGGTACTGAGCAGAATATAGTCCTAATGATCGTAATCTCTCCTCATTGGTAAGGTAATACAATCCCTTGACCATCTTGGTGGCCATCCTTTTTGGACGCTCAAGCATCTTGCGATCACGTGGCAGTCACGGACTCCAAGCTTGGATAGTGTACTCTGTGTTCGGTCTAACGTACACTGATAGCAAACCTAGGAACAGTGCTGATTTAAACCGACCAAATACTCGTTTAAGCAGCGGACGAAGCCTTAGCGCAATTGGTGAAGCAGCTTAAATCCTCTTGAACAACAATACCTAAGTGCTTTTCACTTGTAGTATATGGTAGCTGCTGATTTATGAGGAAATACGAGAATTTCCGCTTGTGGCGTAGGGATAGTACTTTGGATTCAGAAACATTAAATTCAGTGTCGTTTTCCTTAGACCATTGACAAGCTTCATTAAGTATTAGAGAACCCTCGGGTTCTGTTACCGTGTTCCAGATTTTGGCGTCATCGGCAAACAGTATTGTTTTTGGACCTAACACTTTCGGTAGATCATTTATGAATGCAAAAGGAACAGCCGGGGACCGAGTACGGATCCTTGTGGAACATCGCGGGTGGCTTTGATAGGTTCGGATACAGAATCAGAAACATGAACTGATATGGTTCGTTGATCGAGGAATGCTTTAATCCACTCAAATGCGAAATCTCGAAAACCGTAATTGTAGAGCTTTTGTAACAAAATTTAGTGATTCACCCGATTGAATGCTTTCAATAAGTCGAAGTATATCACATCCACCGCATCCCCTTCGTCGACTACTCTGGTCCATTCATCTCGGAAAAAAAACAGGTTGATGGAGCAGGATCGCTTTTGGCTGAACCCGTGTTGGGTTGTCGAAAGTATGTTATATCTTTCGACGTGTTCCATTAGAGAATCTGCCACCATTGATTCCATGACTTTCAATAACACCAGAAGCAGAGTTACAGGGGGTGTAGATGGGCGAAACGACTCCTGGCTTTCACGATTCTGGGTGTGTTGCTCG
>UZAN01040533.1:25221-47369 GCA_900618425.1 Echinostoma caproni
ATAGAGCGTAAAGTTGTTCAACAGTATGTAGTCTATAGATGTGAGCATTTTACCTTGGGAACTTTCAACAGAAGCGTATATATTTGAACGTAATTACTACGTGATTGCTGCGGCCTGGGGGGGAGGTCATATTGACAGATTCCACCATCAGCTCCTCATTAGTCAGCAAGAATTCTGTATGGATTATTTCTGTAGGTTTCCAAACCTGGTGATCTCCTTCACATGGTTGTGTGGTGGCTGCGAGTCAATCAACCGACTGAATTGATGTTCGAAAAATGGACGGATGGTCACTGATTTATTGAGATTGGGGCGGTTGAAATCAACCATTAAGAGAACATGAGTAAATGTTTGTGTAAGAATGTGTGACGGGAGATACAAAGTTGTTCACATCTTTTTGAAGTACTGGTATCATGAATAACGTGTCATTTCGTTTTCTTATTGGTAGAACAGTGCTCCAAGGTGAACTATACAGAAATCTATCGATTTGTATCTGTCACAGGTGCATTAAAAATATTTACCTAGCCAAAATCAAGTAAAGCATTCCATGATAATTGGTGCCAGCAGCTCGAGTTGATGGAATTTATCTGTTGGTATTCCCGCGCTTAGTAGACCAATGACTAACAGCTGAGGTGGCACCGTAACTACTTATGGCCTATGGGTGGTGAGTCGATATAATCAATCATAAGACATGTAAGTCTATCCCCAAAACCCTAAGCATGAGGTGCGTCGTGTTCATGTTTTACCGTGAGTAGCTGCCTATTATGACCTTATGTGTACTTATTTACATACTTAAGTGCAATTGTTTTGTCACAAATAATGATAAAACGATGAGGTGAGTGCCCTCATGCATCAGTTGATAAAAACTCGTACTAATTTAGGCTCCACTAATATGGTATGACATCTATAGCGTCACCATTACATTCCCCATTGAGTCAGGTTGCCAACATTCTCTTTCATTACTCAGGTCCCACCGACCAACCGTAAAGCACTACTGTTCCGGACCACAGCTACCGCCGGGAAACTTTTACATGACTTGTGAAGCCTGCTGTTATCCATGAAGGAACATTCATATCAAGATGATAATGTAACCTGCGAAAGCTGTATGTGTTATTCACACTGTCTACCTGTTGCTTACTGATCCCCTGCAGTAATCAAGTTGAACTTGTTAGGTTGTATTACTCTCTAAATTGGTAAATCCCTGATATCTGTAATTATGCAGCCTTATATATGATAACGGAGAAGTTAATCCTTTGACCTATGTGAGCTGAATCTAACCTATTTTCTTTCCTTGATTGCAACCGAATGGTGCTTTTTTGCCTCGAGTTGATTTTCATGGATAGTCTAATGCACAAATACAAACCATACTTTTTGAGAACATATCAGTCACACGGTAGCAGTAGTGAGGGAACATTGAGAATGGTATTCAAAATGATGATAATGATACTTATTATTATTATAACTATCATAATATACTTAATTTTATTTAATATATGTATGATTGTACAAACAGCTTTCAGTGAGCGAAGATTCAGCCATTTTGGGGGTGCCCGGAGGATATATATCAAAACGAGGGTAACTGACAATGGTAGCGATAATGGCGAAATCCTTTCATGGTATATGTCTAGTAGATCAATTATAAGAGATCAGATAATTTGAAAGCTGTACGTTCCCGGAAGAAGAACTGAGATGCAGTTACGAAAGCCTATGTCTGTTTCAGTGTTATGTCAAACAGTAATGAAAGCTCAATTCACAATGAACACGTCATAAGATGATCAAAAGAAGAGTGAGTTTTTTTCATCATGTATAACACTTCACACTGAAAAATGCTCCAATATGCCGAATCACTGGTCACCCACCATAAAAACCCAAACGTGTGCAGATAGCGAGAGAGGTTGACCAATAGGGTGCTACCCTGATACACGACGCTCTCTGTAACCATTTCAACTTTTCTGAGCATGAACGCATGCTATTGTTGTCTTTAGTATACTTCAAATAACATCTTTGAATAGTGAGCGTTTTACGATAAGGAGCTGGGACTGCATTCTGCTTCATGCACAGTCTAAGTGATATTTTACCGTAACACGCATGTGCACTGATGTCCTCTAATATGCAGTGCGTAAGTTTCAACAGTGTGGAAAGTGGATCATGTTGAGACACTGCTCATCTAACCGCCTGAAATGCCTCAGAGTTTTTATGCACCTGGATCATTCACCTATTTCCAATTATTCTCTACAAACCTCAGGCGAAATCAGAAGAGAGATCGGTTTGCTAAAGCGTATTCAGGACACTTTCAGCACCATTTTCCATGTCGCCACTGTACACCCCGGCATAAGTTTATCAATAGGATTAACTTGTCAGACTTCTTGATGTGGCAGCACTCCTCACAGGGCCCTCCCTAATTATGGGTTGTTCGTTGGCTTGAAAAGATAATTTTCGAATTTATAAAACATTTCATTCAACTATATAACGTTGATGTTTCTGACATCGAGAAACATGCTAACAAGGGTGTCAGGATAGTTTTCAGAGTTCTTTGAGATTTTGTGCTATTGTCTTTATTTGATAAAAATTTATCAAAGCACGCAATATCTAACCGCATTTAACATAAACGATACATCGTGCATCAAATCGTTCGTACCTCCAGTATAAGCACATTGTGATTATTTGCTTGTGTGACTGCTTATTTTAACATAATTTTTAGGGATTTTCAGGTCGATTCGTTCCACTGCATTCCTCGCCCACCGGCAGCATGTTTCACGCGGATCGCAATTATTTTGAGTATGGTTTTATTTCTAATCTCAATGTACTAATCAAACACAGCACACTGCCTAATGATAGTGCATCCCTATCATGTATTTATTAGCAAAATATTTCTGAAGTCATCTAAACCTACGTGATCGATTTAACGTCTAGATCCGTGGTTTAAAACCCTAAACCCCACTCAGAATAGGGGCTATGCATTTCAATTTCATTGTTCACTGATCATTATTAAATCACAACATTGACCTTTTTCATTGAACTTTCGGATTTGTTTTACTCTACAGTCGAACTGAAACAGACAATAAGACGGAATTAAGGTATTACAAACGGTAACTAAAAAATAGCATCTGTTTTCAATGTTTTATTGAGCGTTATCTTCTGATAGGAGCTCTCCAGTTAGATACGGTTTATGACACGTCGCTGTTTGAGCTTCGATTAGGTTGATCGCCTCGAGCACGACTTCAGGCAAACAGTTGTGAACAATAATTCACAATTTTAACCACCAAAACGAAAAGGAAATGGAGTTACAATTGGAAAAATGGAATTAGTCGGACACAGTACGCAGTGTCTAGTTTGATCCGAAAGATTTAGACCCTAGAATGAACTCTGGTCAATGCCAATCATCCATCCTGCAGAGATCAACCC
Source organism: Echinostoma caproni (assembly GCA_900618425.1). Lineage (NCBI taxonomy): Eukaryota > Metazoa > Platyhelminthes > Trematoda > Plagiorchiida > Echinostomatidae > Echinostoma > Echinostoma caproni. The sequence goes on from UZAN01040533.1 coordinate 28,624, forward strand.
CTCGTTAGTGAATTTATCACCAAAAAAGCATATTGGAGCACTGTGCAAGATAACTTATACTACTCAATTCTACCCAAACAGAATGACAAACAAACTCATTTTTGTGATTCGTACTGATTTCAATACGTCACAATATACATCATTTATTTAGAGTATGTTAATCTTGAGGAAAATCTCATCACAGATTATTAGGCCTGATTTCATCTGGAGAGCGGAAGTTGAATCCATATACACACATTGTGACATGACCCTGAATTACTGAAAGCAAGCATGTCCACCATTCTGTATTTGTTTGAAACATAATATTCAGTGACCCGGATAACTGAACTGGGAGTGTATGCATCGCTAAGAGGGATTGCACTGATAAACCATGTGTTATCGTCTTCGAGGAGTACACGTTTATGACCATATCAATAGAAAAGTAGAAAACCAATAAGACTGAAAAACACATCAGATATACTGAAACATATCACTCAGAAGGGCTACAGAGGCCGTGAGATATATAAATGCATGGATCTAAGGTCAGATGGATTTCCCAAATTCACAAAGATATGAGTCCCGTCCATCCCCTCTGACTGATGTCCAATCCACTATACCATCATACAATGTAAATCTCATTTGTAGCTCGGGGAGTAGATTTGCGATGGACAACTCTCAACATACCATTTTATTACTCAATGGCGGACTGAAGTCCTTTCAGTAGTAGTAGTAGTAATAGTAATGTGGACACATTCCAAGTTGATGAGATCAAACGTAGTATCTCGAACAAGATAATGCTCTCTCCGAACATCACATCACCTCAAAAGTGTTCAAATAGTTGGAACTATCCAGTTATTTATAACGCAAGTGAACGATAACGATGTACATCTTGGGATAACCCCAGAACAGCCACACCAACTCTTCTTTCGATGCATATGATATGTTGAAACTCTTTTCAATGGAACGATTTGTCGTAAAAGGGGCAAAGCAGGAATAAACTCACCACTGTTAGCACTTAGTGGATTTCCTCAAGGCAGCGCTGGTCACCGATCAAGTGAAAGTAACAATGGCAGTCTGAATAAATATCGTGATTTTCCATGTAAGTTATTTTTTTTATGCCTGACTCTAACTGCTCACTGGATCAACTGAAATATATAAATAATTCCACCCACAAGGCTATTCAGTTCATTTGAGAGACAGAAGCAAATAAGCGAAAATCATTTGTAGACGTCCCGCTGACTAAAAGATGAGATGGACCAGTACAGTGTCCTGTGTACGGTAACAAAAATAGGAAGTAGTCAATAAACAGCTATTCACAGCCATGTACCGAACACAGTGAAGGAAAACCTAATAAAGTTTATTATATACTGAGCTCCGAGAATCTGGTTGCGTGAATTATTGTAAAATGAACTCGCGTTTATATCGGACTTGCTCGGAAGCAATTGCCATCCAGGCCGTCCCATTCGAGGCACTTGATGAAACAAGCACAATAGATTTTACAATCCCAGCTTAAACGAAGAATTTGTTCATTAGTCTTTTATTGAGGAAGAATTTGTCAGATAAACCTCAATAAGACGATGGAAAGCCAAGCTCAAAGCCGTACACCCACAGCGTTCCTTGAAAAGCTCTCTACAAATGTTCATAACGAACAAATGTAAACTATCGTTTAGCTGCGTTTGCGACGCACTCTACCTCTGCCATATAGTGTGGCCGTTATTAGTTCACATGCAACAACAACACCGAAACTAAGTTGGTTTGGGAGCTATCTCAAGTGCGATTCTCATACATTTGGTAGACACTGGCCATCCTGTTAAGCCAAGTAAAACATTCAAGATCATTTATCAGCCTAAGCCGACCGAACAACCTTAGATCGGGCACACTAAATGCAATCGAAGTTATTTGTGAATTAGACATTTAACCCTAGAACTATGTGCCCAGAAGTGTTTAATTCAAGCTGCCCATCTGCCTAGGGTTGGCGAACTCATCTTTCCCCTATACACCCACACATGCATATGTATCCAATCGGCCAGAATCGGGTCATGAGGCCACATGGAACAACTGAAAATCCCGGCAGCGTAGAACTGATGGGGTGGTGCATACATATACACACTGATCCATTCCACATTCTCCGCTGTTATCTTCCCAATCATCATGTTCTATCTTCACATATGAGTTGCATGCACGCGAATTACTGAAAACAACTGGTCGTCTCTACTTGTAGCCCTTATATGTGCAGAATCATTTTGCGGAAAAAAGAAAGAAATCGCTATGTTGCGGTGGTCACCGAAACATAGTATTAAATCGAATCTGATGCCACGGATAAAACAGCAGTGTTTAGTCCCTTTCAAGCTGATAAAAACTGTTACATTTGTTGAAATGTATCAGTTATTCCTCGTACGAAATGAAATCACAGTGTGACACTTCTTCAAAAAATGTGTAGCCGAAAATGTCCCACAATATAAGGAAGGTACACAATAGAACAAAAGATCTCCAGGCTTTCAAATCGTTTGTACAATTCTCACAGTACTGTGGATTTAATTTGAGAAGAACAAATGCAAAATCAACCAGGCATGCTTCATGATCAAGCCGTTTATTGCAATCTGGAGCTAACGCTACTGATCGAAATGGGTCAGTAATCACGCAACATGATCCAACAACTCCTATTGGTAACCGGTCGTGCTTGGACGTAAACAGTAAGCAATCACATATTTCAGACAGTTGTGGAAGTTAATACTTCATACTTCAGCTGTAATATGAATGAAACGCACGCACTAACTGCAAATTCATTAAAGACAAGTTTGGAGATCGCGGTAGACCAGCAGTTGCCTAATAATCTGACTAAAAACTTTTACAGTCGATCTCAAGTTGCATAATAAAAAGTTCAACAAGTGTTGAGTGAGGACCTGAAGGAACCCGAAACTAAGGCTGAAGTTTTATCTTTGAAATGAAATACATTTGCTAAGAGCGAGAACAACCCTCGTCACAGAACAGGTCCTAGATACAAACTGAACTGAACTGAACTGATTTATACTGTGTCGCGTTAGCTCGTCAGCTGTGTACAAACAAGCATGTGGAATTTTGATCGGAACAATGAAAAGTCTTTAAGCACCAAAATCACTCGACTAGGTAAGAATCAATGTGATGTTCAAAGGTCATCAGTCACACTCGGGTTGAACAGAGGGACGGGATTCAAGAACATGCTTACCGATCGGATTCACGGTGGCAGCCCTTCCATGGCAGGGCAAGGGTAGCCACAAAGTCGAGTTGTTCGAGGTATTTGTGACGCCTAATGGCTACAGTCTCAGAAATCCATGACAACTGCCCAGACTTCTGTTGGCCTAGCACCCTTGCTTAGGATCGGCGCAAAGTTTGCAGTCCAGCTACGCAAGTTACAAGAAGTGGTTACATAGACGCGCCCATCGTCACTCAGCTCTTTTCTCGTCGCTCGGAGCTACCTCGAATGTGCGATTTACTCAAGGTTCTCAAAGTGGGGATAACACTAGGTGATACAAAACTCCATGAATTAATACGCAAGTCCTTTATCTATAAGTTTTATGTTATTTCAATGCTCTTGCGGTCGCAAATATATCGGAAGAACTGAGAGACATTTGTCCAATAGGATCTCATGACACGTAACGAGACATTTAGTGCTGGATGACTCGACAAATCCTTCCAGCTATATGCTCTACCATCTACCGGATTGCAGAATTTGCGTCGATTCTAAGCCAGCCGAGGGAAGTCTTGGCTTTTGTCATGATTTATTGAGGCTGTAGCCATTAGGCGTCATAAATCCCTGCGAACAACTAGGCTTCACGTCTATCCTTGCTTTGTCATGGGAGGGCTGCCATCATGGATCTGATAAATAAGCCTGTTCTCTNCTGTTCTCTCACCCCTTCCCTCTGTTCCACTCAAATATGACTGATAACTTTTAACCTTCGTACTGATTTTGCTAGTCCAGTGTTTTTTGTGTTCAAAGACCTGGCATTATTCCGATCAACATTCCACAAGAATGTTTGCACACAGCTAACGAGCTGACGCGACACGGTAAAGATCAACCTGCTCTGTGATAATGCTCATTCTCGCTTTCATCATGTTCTTATAGGTAACTGGATTTTTGAGAAAATAAAATGTTGGGAGTTACTCACAAACACGGTGGAAAGGTGGATAAAGAGATATAACAACCAAATAACAAGTAAACTAATAGTAACTTCTACTGACAGCTATTTGATAAGTTCACGAAAACTGGAGTAGCGTAAACCACTCCTAAACTGGACACTTATATTATGGAAGTTCATCAAACAATAGATGAGTTTAAGGTCATTAATCAGAGTAGTGCGTGTGTGTGTGTGTGTGTGAGTTATTCAACGAAACTTTGTTAGCTTGTTTCTAGATCGATTCCGAATAGTTATAACTTCGCAAAATGGAAAGTGTGAGAATTGTGCTTCTAAACTCGTTATTAATCCGATCCTGAATAGACTATCAGAAGTGTTACTCTGAAACGTGGAGGAGGAGAAAAAAACTAATGATAGTGAAATTCAACACCAACAACATGTGTGGACTGAACGCGTAAAGAATCATCACAGTCAAGCATGGGTAAAACGTAACCAGTTGAGAATATGGGAATAATTATCGAGCTGGCGTTTAGGTTTCAGGGTAGTCAACACAACCACAGTAAAATTAGAACAGCGGGCAACCATCTCCTCAGTCCCTTGGAAAAAACTAGTAAACCCCTGGGATCCACTAGGTGTATTAACCCACTGTAAATTGCCTCAATGAACACAGGGATATCATCGTGCTTAGTGAAGGTGTAAATTCCAATTTCTTTGTGTTTTTCTGAACAAAGTAGGAATAGCATGAAAGACTAGAAAAGATCTGTAGTCCAGGGTAGAATAAGAGCATCGATGAGGGACTCAACGGACGTCCCGTACACAAAACTAGTTTCATGCAACGGAACTGTATACTATTGGTAGAAACCCTGAACTGTCGAGAATAAGCGATGGCATTCAAATAAACCGGGATCAATCTCCAGACTCAATATTGATTTTAAATCGAATCCATTGATAAATAACTTTACTAACAAAGCTGAATAAAAAGTATAGGAAACACCCTAGTTCCTTAGGCATATCTCTCAGATCCGATTGGCGTATGAAGTTCGAAAAAACATTCGATGTTACGTAATTGTTTTGTTTCGACTCATTAGGTAAGAGTGCTGTAGACACTTGATCAAAATAGTTATAGAAAAAATAGACAAAGAAACAGCCTCAAGATTCATTCTGATGAATGAAGCAAAAATTGGAAAGAAACATAATATGGCATAAATAATGCATTATTCCTTTCGGTTTGTAATTTCTTTTGTTGACGGAAGAAGTGGGGGGAGTATTAGAATTCGTTTGTTCGTTTTACATCAATGAAACGCAGTGCGGAAGTTGGGTGAGGCCGATTAATTCAAGATGGTTGACAGAATTTCGCAAGTAGGATGCTGATGACGCTGAATCACCAGTTGTGATGTAATCGACCCTAATAACGCGTTCCTCGATGAGCATCAAACTACGGTAATCGGATCCAGAAACGGCAGCCATGTTAACCACTCGTAAAGACCAACCTGGACAGCATTTAGTAAGGCGGTGTGTGGTGGCACACTAGAGGTTCGGTAAAGCGGCATACTACCGAAAACGTCCGTTTGTTTTGGAGTGAAAAATAGATGTGTATTCGTTTCGAGTAATTTGTTGCGAACAATTGGATGAGCGTTTCAGCACTAGATGTAGATTATACTTCACCTAAATACCACGCATCGCCACAGTCACCTAAATAGTTCACATGGTGGGCCAGTTACGCCTAATATGTACCAATCTTTTTAGTTCAACTTATGAATGAAACAAAGCTCGTGATTTTATGCACAAATTTATGAGAAAATGATTCACGCCGATGAAAGATGGATTCTGAGATTCGAAACATCGGTCGCTGATCGGGGTTCGTCTGGGATTACCGAAGGTGTAAATGAAATCAAATGGAGAAATGTACATTTAATAGCAGTTAGTCCTTGCATGGGTTATGGGGAAAAACGCCCATGCTCACTCGCACCAAATTCAGCTGTATTGCTCACACATGTCTCTAGTAAGGATATTTCTAGAGTTTCACAAACACAACACATAATTTAAACTGAGCGTTACGAAGCCTCTTTTATCCTCTGGTTCATTTCATCTTGTGCAGAGCAAACAAATCGCGAAATGAAAAACCGGAACTCATTGTACAACTGTTCCAGTTTTTCATTCCACCTTTTGTAGATGGGGCGTTGGTGGCCCGGTGTTAACATTATCACTTATCACCCTGGAGGACTTGTGTTCGAACCCCACCACCGTCTGACTTTCATCATTGTGTGTTGTATGGCAGCCCTTTAGTTGGCCGCTTCTTTCTTCCTTAAAATCATATCTTTACGTGTTTATTAAAAGGATATAAAAATGAAAAACATTGACGGACGGAGAATATAATGAAGTGGCTGCCCGAAACCACACACTTTGAATATGCTACTTTACAGTTTAGCAAATTGCGATTTTTCCCCATTATTCACGATTTTCTCAATTGCGAAATTTTACCACCGTCGTGTAGACTTGAGATCACTCATGGGACATTATAGTTACTTTTTTTTCTTCAATACTTGTCTAAGTTGCTACTTTACATCCTCACTAATCGAACAGCACAGTGGATGTAGCTAGTGTTGTTGTTCTTGTGCTGTTGGTGTTGGTGGTCGTCATCATATTAGTCGAGGTTTTGTGTTTTGCTCTTGTTCCGATTCTCCCCACACGAATTCGGGACTTCACCGCGACAGCGACATGTGAGGCTACGGTTTTCTCGCACTTAAAACAGGTGCCATAAAACAGTGAATTTATGGCAGCCGCATGCGGTTAATGACGGTCGCCCAATTGAACAGCTTACCTCGGAGGCAATGTTAGTGCCGTGAATGTGCATTGTAGAACTGGTTGAAGTGTTTTCCTATTACTGCGTCATTCCGATGATGATGCCCCACAATGATGTGGGTTGTTGATGGGGATTGTGCTGACTCGAATGATGACCACACTGGGGCCAGACAGTAACACTGATCTTTGTAGTTTGGGTGTAACGGGTTGGGGTGGCGGGTAGCGGGTGGCGTTCAAACATGCAGTTGTGGTTGCTAGTCCAGGTCCACATGAGCACTTCAGTAAATCGGGATGCCCACTAACCACACATACAAGCGCCTACAAAAATGACTGTCTGGCGTTAAAATCTCAATTACCGCGGTTGAATTATAACCAAAACTCGTCAGTCGAGTGATTCATGCATACGCTCGAACCAACGCTCGATCACGCACAAAAGTCAATTCATTCAAGTTGTTATTTGCATTTTATTCGATTGTCACAATGAAATGAGAAAGAGAATAAGGGTGAAAAAAGCAGTACTGATTTGTACATTGCGTACGTTGACCCGTGTGCAGTAATAATGCGGCTGAATGTCTCATTGTGCAGGTACTGTTAGTCAGTAGTTTTAGTGACCTCGTTGATGAGNACATCTACTTTCATATGATTTGTCATCCCAACAGGATTGCAATACGTGCACAATCTGTATTAGATACGGTAATATTTAGGTGCGCTCTATCCGTATACACCCAAGTACACAAGAGATTTTCCAAATCGTGTCTCATCGGCGTCTGGTTTGGTTGAGTGATGAGGGAAAGAGGAGGCGTCTGAAGGGGAACCCCGTAAAAATGTTTTCTCAAGTATCACCGAACGCTTCTGGTGTGTAGACTAAACATAATCCACGACTGCGGCTTTTTGTAGTGTGCAAAACCTGACTAAGGGCCGGCTGTGCTTTGAAGTGAGGGATGTGTGCGTGTACGTGCCTGTTTGTCTATCTATTTACTCCTAGGTGTACTACAGTATCAATGTTTTCCTGTCTGTCTAAGCACTTGTGTGTCTGTTTACCCATTGGTTTGCTTGTATGTATGTAAGTGTGCGGTTGTCTGCCATTACGTTCCAAGCGCACCATTTCATAAGATTCGGTGGGACACCGCCATGTGTGTCCATTTACAAGTACATGCGTTACGTTCAGTAAGCACGAATAGTTGATGTGTGTATGCGTGCGTGTTTGTCACATCAGCACCATTCACCACCGAGCGGAACCTCCTGGCTTCACACCTGTATTTGCAGGTGCCTTTCCAGAATGAAACCAACAGTGCTGTTGGTGTCCGTTTGTGGTCTGCAACTGTTGTTGCTGATGATGATTAAGGTAGTGGCCAAGGGACGGATCGGAAACCGCAACTTCTCTGTTCACCCTGACTTGGGACAAGGACAGGGGTCAGGTTCATCGGGAGTTGATGTGCGCGAAGGGGGTTGGTTTGTGGTGATAGTGGTGATGGTAGTGGTGGTAGACTTACAGTTGTGCTGTTATGAGGGCTGAGGGTGTGAATTTTGAGGGTAACCAATCGCTTCGCAGTTACCCATCTCACCTGGAAAAAATCCGACAGTGGAGCAAACTTGTGTATGCATCTCTGGTAAAGGACGCGCTGGCATAACACCTGAGTTGTTCACACTTAGGTGTACTCGGTTATAAGGTGTGCTTCTGGATTTTGGTTTCGAGGACAAAGGCTACATAAACCGATTACATTAGGGAACAAAGCTCTCGTTCCTGCCGGGCTCGAAATTCTCGTCTATTCTCTTCACACCCTAGGTGGAGGCAATTTTTAACAGGGAATTACATTTCTTTCGACCAGAAAGAATCGGGTATCGAGACATGACTGTTCTCCTACGAACAGCAGTTCTGGTTTGGCTGAACACATGTGTTGTGTTTTTCATCGTCAGCGCTGATGATCCCCCGGAACCACCCAGCACGGCGCACATACAAAGTAAGTTTGGTCCAGATATCTGTTGTAATAATTCACGTATCTATCGCTTGTAATTTTGTATACTACAAAGCATCTGGGACCAAGAGCTGAAACCATTCCCAAAAAAAGATGCATGGAATTAGCCCTAAAACATTTCCTGTATAACAACAAACGAACTTGAATTTTTTACTATCATGCAGCAGAAGGCACTGAAACTTTTCATAACGTGTGATATTTTAATGCTTGAAATTTGCGCTGGTATCCACTTCATTGTTTACATTTTTCAACAAGCCACATAACATAATCAAAAATAGAAAAAAACTGGAGAGGAGCAATAGACTATCGAAATCCCATGTGATTTATTCTAAATTTGAGATCAACTTGCCATATACCGCGTATGCTTTATACTGTCTTGTTAATCAGTAGCTGGAGGAATAACTGTAAGGTTCATCTCCGTCACGTGACTGACAGACAAGGAGAGGAACTCACCTCGTACGGATGGTTGAGGCAGTTCCATCCACGCAATCCGTTGTTGCTTCATCTTTGTTTAGCGATTTTTGGCTGTTGTTTGTCATTTTAAACGTGTATAAGAATCGCTCTCGGTATCTTAAAAAAATTTCGGGGTAGGGTGGAGTGTAGGATCGGGATTTATTTAAGCACCTCCTCCATAAAATCGGATGTTTTCACAAATGCTGATTACTGACGTAACTTGATATGCAATTTACTTACTCTCTCAGAGTCATTGATGCAATATACAGTCTGAGTGCAGTTTAGTTCAATGTTTATAATCCGTAACCATGATCATTTGTGCAGTATTGTTTACTGTCTATTGGCCACCTTTACTAAATGTAGATAATTAGAATAAGTCAATCATTTAGTCATACTGAATGAATTTTATATTACCAAGGTGGTTTTCAAAAGGGTTTTCGTAAATGTTACGGCAGTTTGAAAGGCAGAGGTTGTATTGGTGACATGAATATCAAAATTTTGACTGATTGATCAAAATTACATCATACTCGGGTAGGCATTGTGTGATCGATACGGTTCGATGGACACATAAGGTTGTTTGCCTCTCTACTGACGAAGTCTTATCTGAGAAGATCGAAATGGTGTGTTTCAAACTTTTGGCTTCAATTTAGAACAACAGATGGAAAACTGCTGCCAGCTCCGGTTTATGTCATATCACAAAATACTATCCCGAGGGAAACAAAGTAACTCTTTGCATAATCCACTGTTGGGCTCCCCATATCTAGGGAAATGATAAAACTTCGGCATTTCTGTGAGGAACCTGAGTGAGTTACATCAGGCCCTGTAGACAGTGCGACCAAATCGAATGATCGATGACTTTTAACTCCCCAGGTGGATGATGAATGAAGCGGTATACGTCGTTTTCAGTGTATATAAATTCATTAACCACATAAACACAGGAAGAGAAATTGCATCGGGTGATCGAATTTTGAAAATTTAAGTTTAGATATTATATTATATTATATTACTATCATTTTACGTTTGGCTCTCATATCACCGTGCAAGCTAAGGAAAGATTTCACTCACTCTGAAGTTCCAAATCAAATTCAAATCTTGTGTAATATATGTGAAAGGTGACCGGTAAAATAACAGTGTCGGAATCAATTTGGGATTCTGAATCCGAAACGGTAGATGAATTGATTACCCGCGATCTGTCAGCAATTTCCCATCACCATTCGCGCTACACACGAGATTTACAGTCAAATGGAGTAACTCTATCTACATAAAAACGACACCGGTTTTCCTCGTGGATCGCGGATCATGAACACTTGATTGGTGTCATTCACAAGCATACTTGTAGTTCCATCAAAAATGGTCCGAATAGGACTTTGAAAGGTTTCTAAATTTATTGCTTCTTCTAGAACGGTTTATCTCCAACTTTATTCACGAATTCATCGATTCACAAGGTTTTCCCTGGATGGCGATGGTTCACAGACTATAAAATCCAATGTTTTATCCAGTGGCAACAATAAAATTTTCGGCCCATTCACCTCAACGGCTGACAACGTCAGGAGCGTCCGTATTCCGGACATTTGGCCTTGAAATACAAGTTTATGACATTCATTTTTGTACTTGTAATCGGTTCAATCAGGTAGTCAGTCATCTATGAAGAGGACAAGATATTACTGACTCATAATTCTCAGTCTGCGTCCGCTTTGTGATTTCTTCACGTGATAGCTTTCGCTCTCTCTCTCTCTCTCTCTCGCTGTCCTACCCCTTTGTCCACCACACAATTTGACAAACACTCCCATCTCAATCAAGCACCATTACCGTCGGTCTGCGAAAGTGATGATCCACTCGGGATGATTTCGGGCAGTATAGCAGACTGGCAAATCACTGCCTCGTCCACATATCCATCCACGTGGGCAAAGGGATGTTCCGAAGCGAATGCACGACTGTTTCGCGAAAACGGAATGGCATGGTGCGCTAAATTCAAATCGTCCTCCGAGTGGTTACAAATTGACTTGGGGGTTCGTGCTCTGGTGAGTTTGTGGCATTGACGATACTGTCAGTGGGGTTTTGTTGTTCATTGTTCAATGACTGTACAAGCCCCATAAGCTGAGTTCATGATTATTAGTACTACTACCGACACTACTGATTCTATGTTGCTGGTGTGGAAAAGATTACCAAATCGAAAGGAATCACAACAGACTTATGGTCACTATTCCAATGGACAAATGTCGCGCATGTTTAAAACGACGCGCTTCTTGATGCTATTTCCCCGCCACAGCTGAGTGCAAACTGAACAACTTTCAGTTAATCGAAATATACAGTCCAAACCTAATCAAGTGGTACAGGACGTATTCGGTCAAAACTTGTGAGAGAAATTTAGTCACTGCGCAAGAGAAACAAATAGCTTACTTTCACATTTTGACATTAGTAGTACCGTGAACTTACGCTTTTTATGCGATCATCTTAGGTCACCGGAATTATGACTCAAGGCCGTGGAGACGGATCCGAATGGGTAACGTCGTTCATGGTGTCCTACAGTGATGATGCGATCCACTGGAAATTCATCACAGACCAGTACGCGAATCAGAAGGTATGCGCAATCTTGATTAGTTATTTTTATCACAGATTCAATTAAAAGGACTCAATTTTCGCATGAATTTCACAAATATATAAATTTACACGAAAGATTTATCACTAACGAGACTAACCGAAATAACATTTTAGTTCACTTCTAACACCATATACATCAACAATTTTGAAAATATATTTTTTTAGTTTTAAAAACTTAGACCTTGATTTAGAAAACCACCCCAGTTTACAAAAACCATGCTGGTTGATTATCTCTTTCTGGAGCTTCCTTGTGAAAAGTCGATCTATTTTGAGGATTTTTAAAGCATTCTGCATTATCCATGTAAGTCCAAGTTAACCTGACCAATAGCCTGATGGCTTAACCGATACATTGGATGTTTTCGCATCCACAGTTCTAACCCAAAAAGTCTAATGTTTATGGGGATTTCCGTCAAGCGAAACGAAATATTTGAGGGTTCTACGTTTGCCTATTTAACGCTGTATAAAAGCAATTTATCAAAGGGTGAGGTTGTGAACCAAAAAGCTCTTAAATTCACACAACACACTTATTCCGAGCAATAAATTATGAGATGTCTGCTATTTTCAACAGATTTTTGAAGGAAATACGGATTCGTTTACCGTCAAACATAACTACTTGGATGAACCAATCAAGGCACGTTTTGTGAAAATCCATACTTACACATGGCACAATCATCCAAGTCTCCGGGTGGAACTGGTTGGATGTCAACGTGAGTAGAATCTTTTTGCTGTAGAAATACCCCAACGGCTGCCAGTATTGCTATGAAGTTTAGTACATTTTGTACGATATACTTTGTATTTGTATACCGCGGTAAAAAAATTTCAAAAAGCTGTGGAATAATACACACAAGCCAAACAGTTTGAAACGCAGTCAAGAAATTAATGAAACGCAACAAGAGCAGCATTTTTAAAATAACAAAGTGTATCTATTTACCGAATGAAATTACACTGATCTCACCAACTTGGGCTCACCCCCTTATCAGTCATAAATAAAATGCGTTTGCAAACGATTTCAGTAAAGCATTGTACGTATGTATTGTTTGTGCTTCTCTTTTTGTGTATTGAAAAAACATCACGAATAAGGTAGTGAGTGGTAACAACCAATCACTCAAGGTCTGAATCCAACTCGCTTCCTCCCTCTCTGTCTCTCTGTCTCTGTCTCTGCACTGAGAGCTACTGATCAGAATGTCAGTCNTTATTTTGACCTCGATTCGAATACCAAGACTTTATGCTACTTAATTGTTCCGATGACCGTTACCTACAGAAATGGGAAATTAATTATCTCCCATATCAATATACTGTAAACTACTTTTCTTAACTAGGCACTACGTGCAGCGTTTTCGTGAATGCGTGTGCAAATAGTATGCGAAAGTCAACCGTTTCCCTGTTTATAAACTTTAGGTACTGTTTGTTTGAAATGACCATAAAACAGAACAGTGTTCCCATCCCAGGCACAGACCGGATGGTGGTGATCAAATAAAAATCCACCCATCAAGCGACCACGTAGTGGTTGCCCACTATTAAGTAGATCATGCACTTTGTGGAAAGACTTGCTATGAGTTTTAAAGCCTGTCTGTTTAGACGGCAATAATGAGGATAACGCACTGGTTAACAGTGTTGAAATGTACCATCAGACTGTATGTATTGCACCTCACCCTTTTAGATCGCTTCCTAGGTTCACGTTAATATATACAACGTGAAGAAGGTGGAGCAAACATTTCATGTCTGTTGGCTCAGTGTACTTTCCGATCATGAAATGCGTGTTTATGGACCTATAAGATATGGTAACATGGATTTGAAGTGCAATGAACGTTTGACGATTATTTGGTGAAAAAACACTGGACGGAATAAATCTTAATTCCAAGAAGCAAGAAATTTTGCCCTCATTATTTATTAACCATTTGAAACACTTACTTTGCGTCTTATGATTCCATGTCAATGATGATGGTTAAAGAGGGTCCTAACTATTTATTGCGCGAATTTTATCTACTATTAAAAAATAATTTTCAAAAATTAATCACTATCATACGGGGCTTTTCCCCCTACTCTCAGGTCACTTCACCTTTCTGCGATCTTTCATTGTTCACTCCCTGTTCCATGGAAGATGATCTGTTTTGAGAAACGATCCGCTCTCTATGTAGAATTTCTAATTGTGGGCATAAGAGATTCGTTCACTCAATTCACTCAATAGCTGAATTAATTCATTTGTATCCAATATTTGCAAAAAAACTCAAGGCTGACTGCTCATGGTTGACATGCACAAACCAACCTAGAAGTGACGAGAAATCCTGGTTTTCTTTAAAGATCAATCCCAAATAAACGGCATAAAACGACACATAATAATTTCTGACGGATTTCCACAATTTCAAGGGGGAAATTGGTTGACGGCTTCCCGGAAAAGGATCCGATTAGATCCGGAGTAGTAGAGGTAAAATTTGTCACAGAAAATCGATTGAGATATATGTGTATCACTGAGTTGGCCCATGATAAATCTTAAAACCAGGCAACCCTGAACCTGGTTGGCATTTTCTCGGGACACCAAATATCCGACGCCAAAGCGGGTAGGAATTCTACGGCTATCAGAGTAGGGCATTAGTAGTCCAACATTACTTATTCGAACAAAATGAACATGCAGCTGCAGTCGGCACCACGATATCAGAAAGACCGTACTTTAGAAAGCCCGAAACGAACATTGTTGTTGATTTTGTTACGTCAAATGGGTGCTCAACAAACACCACACCACACACTTGCCATATTTTGCTAACTTACTCTTCAAGCGAAAACATAAAAAGCAATGCGTTCCGAAGGTAATGTAGTTCTTGTACTCTTACTGGACTTTGTTCTAGATACTGGTTTAATAATCTCTCGACTGCTAGAACATCGAGGCATAGAATGGGGCGAGTCTAAGCTATACACTGAATCACTGACTTACCCATACAATCACAGTAAGAAAACGTCTTCCTGTAAACAAAACATGAGTTATGCAAAGAACCATCACTTGATGATCTCCGGCGTTTCATTGCCAAGTGAGCAGTCCCATCGGTGTTTCATTTTAAACCAAACACTCCATTGAATCTTACGTATTTAAACAAGAGAATTGCATTTAATGCAGGTGGTAGTAAACCGATTTTAAATATCTCAGTTACCAAGGTAAACCAGTGAGTTGCTCCATGTAAACTATGGGATTTGCCTGCTTCTGGATCAATGTTCGCATAGATTCCAAACCGTAAAGGAATCGAAACAAAAGCAACTACGATACTGAAATCCGTTCGTTGTTGCTGAGATATTCGTTTCGCTAAGCATCAGAAAATAGTCCGCAAGCTTTGTCAACCTCAGTGACTACTGATTCAAGTGAAATGGCACTGCAATCAATGCACAGCTAGCGTCCGCTTTTCGGCTTTGTTTGATGTGGATGCACAGGACCAATATACACACTAGCCCTCATACACACATGAAAATGCATTTCTGATGACGTTTGAAAGGTAGTTGCTTTCTCGCATACTGGACTGATTCCGGCCATCTTGCCCAGAGGTCTATTAAAAAAACTGAATGTAAGGGGGCATCAATCATAAAGATTCATTTTCAAAAGTCTTTTCTTCACCTTCCATCAGTGAAGTTGCTTACTATTGTAGTGCGTCCCAAATGATTACTTTTGCAGTGTTTGATTTCCACAGTCCATTTTGTTCAATTATTTGCCATAATGCGGTTATTTCATATTACTTTTCTGTTTCTGCCTAACGCGACTACTTTTACCCATTGCGTAATAGTAGAATTTACTTTCAGACCTTACTCATGGACTTTATAAGATAATTGTGGTCTCGCAGATGAAAACACGAAAAACTTTGGAAGCGTGATTCCCATTAGATGGCCTTGTTCAAATCTGAAAAATACCACCGAAGTTTCATATATTTATGTTAGGGGTCATTAACTGAAAAGAGGGAGGTCTCTGGTTGACCATATAAATTTCTGGATAATTCCGATGGGCATGGAAGAGTGTAGATCAATGAAATATCTTCATGCGGCATTTCTTCGCACTTGCTGGAGAGACGAGTAGCTATATTAGGCGAAAGAAAACCCTATACATGATTGTATAAACAGCCAATGAAGGCACCTGAGTGATTCCCAACCTGCGCAGTCAATTATCGGATGCACTATAGTCTGATATTCATTGATAAATATTTGTGGTTTACACCCTTCGAATGCTGGAAGAACAACAAAATAATATGTTGAATTCCGATGATATAAAGTGAATTTCGTCGTATACAGAGCAACTGATACGTGAATTCGAAAACTGGGAACCACTGCACAGCTGTTGCGACTTACCCAAGTCTCAGAACCTTATGTCAATTCACCGACCAAACTGCCGATCGAACGCGGGACCTCAGAGTTAAAATACAAGGCACTACCTACTCGGCCAACTGGGTAACTGATCAGGCATTTTTAACCTTTTAAATACTTGTTGTAAGACTGACTGTAGGACTTTGTGGAAGGGAATAATCCATTCAGTTTGTTTGATTGGTAATGTTGCACTCTTTCTTATGGGATGTCCTCATTCAGATCGACGACGATCAGAGCAGGTTCGTCTGACAAAAGACTTCAAATTTCTATGTTGAACAAATTTCAAGAAGTTTCTTAGATATTTCTATTGAAAACTTTATACACTTTTCGATTTAGCAAGATCAAGTAACCATAAAAACTGTAATAATTCATCTTCACTTCTACGTTTATTCTCACGGTATTATCTAAACCACTCAAGTTGACTGCAATATTTCCACCTGAGCATTCCTTCCGACGTCCGTTGTTTTACCAATCCAAGGAAAATGACATTTTAGGCCGTTCACGTTATGTCTCATTCTTCAGACTAAATGTTTTTTTACTCCCCTTATAATACGTCAGACTGGAAGAAACATCGAAGTGTTTGTAATGAATAGCATAAAAAATAACAATACAAAAAGACTATCCAATTTATGCCAACTTTCCTTGAACTACAGAAAAGTAAATTATCATCACTCTCATGCATTACCACGAGCAGTTAACTAGATCACATTTGGTGTCTTTAAAATCGCTTGAAAGCAAAACCGTGTGTACAGTGATTGTTGTTGCTTACTAAATTGAGAACGACTGAGAATTCTCGTTTTGTATGCTTTTGTTACCAGAGAAAAATCTGTTGCTCTCTCCCTGCATTTAGCTTGTAAACAACTGTTGGGAATTCCACCGTACGCGCGATTTGCCGCATCCAGCTCACGGGGCAAGCGCGCCCAACGTTCTTGCATGCCGGAATACGGGCACTATTTGAGCAACAAAGGCTGGTGTCCAAAACGTCAAGATAGTGAGTTTCCATTGATACAGAAGAATTAAATTTCCAGAGACACAGTTGGACACTTTGAAGTTTCATTTGCAATTTAGTATATGTATAGAATACAATCAAATTTTTAGTTACCCTAGATACAAAAGCTTTGGGTATGAAACGAAGTATACGGCATGTTTTAGTTTGAAAAATAAACATAATAAAGAATGCATAAAATTTTCGTGAAGTCTCAATTGTTTTAAACAAAATTGACCTATTTCACTATATCAAAGTTTTTCCCTCAAATATCCTGCTTTATCCGGTCACATCTTAGTATTGCAGAATATCAACAACCCCGTAAGTGCATTCGGAAAGTTTTCCATTCATATTTGGAAGGCTGGTGGATGGGTATACTCGAAGAAAATGTAATACTCATAATCCAGTAAACATTTAACCATAGTTTACTGGTCTGGTTAGGAGAAATGTGAACCCAAGTTTATTTGAAACACGAAAAGTATCACGACAATTTTGGTGGCGACAGCAACAATCAAACAATTATGTAAAGCTACTGAGGAGAAGAGTACATTGTATACGATTGTCTTCATTCTGCCGTTATATCTTTGCTCGTGACATACTCCCTTGGAGGGACAATCACGTTACCGAATCACAATGTCGCCAGATGAAGCTGTTTCGCATGTCTTGCACCATAACCCCTTGGATTTTCACTTCAATAGTTTGGCATTTTAACTTCATATACATTGTCATGTTTCTTCATCACGTTTGTAGTCAGGATGGCGATTGTGTTTTACGGAAATTACCGTCGAACTGAACAATCAGTCGGTGCCTTCGTGTATTTGAAGTAGCGCGACTGTGAAGCGTTTTGGAAATCCTGTTTCAGCACACCGAACGAAATGAAACAGAAGGTTAACATGGCAGCACTACTAAGCACGATCTCACTGTTTTCCAACCTAAAGGTGTAAAGCTCCACTCTCGCTTAGACAAAATGAAATTAACAATTAGATAATGCATTTTTAGATCTTAGTCAGTTCCAATTTTTGGACATTTTGTTGCTATTTCTCCTCCTCCTGCTTTAGCTTATATTGGTTCAGTACACCTTGTTTGGGCTCCGACTATTGTGCACGCACGTTCCAGCCTTGCGTCACGTTGGTACGTATCACGCTAGTAGAGCAGGTGTCAGCAGAGCGTTGATTCTTCTGCTTCTTCAAAGACTTCTTACATCAACCATGGCACATGCAAAATGTAGAAAAGGGGATGACAGCAGTGACAAGTCGTTTAAGGTACCCCCACCCCCCTCCGCCGTGTGCGTCACAGATTCCGTCCCCTTCCCCCATAGATCCGGTACTATTAGTACAAGTGAGGGTTCACTGTTTTGTTTTCAAAGTACCGCAATAACTTGCTTGATTGAATAAGCTACCTAGTTTGGCAGTTCTGACCGTGAAAGTAATCACGACGATACGAGGAAAGGTGTGCATGCCTGCATACAATGATTCGACGTGTACTTTGACGTGTTTCACTCCA
>UZAN01040533.1:59158-76346 GCA_900618425.1 Echinostoma caproni
TGTACTTGTTTGCAGCTGACAAAACTATCAAGTTTTATTGAATCAAATGCTTCACAATTTTCGCTTGGTCGGCGATAGCGATTGAGTTATTCGGTGTAGAAACCTCGGTTAAGGCATATTGAGGGCTGATTAACTCGCACTTTCCTCATTTGCGACAAAGAAACCTAATTTTACTTAATATAATGAAATGGTTTTCAAGACCATAGGAAAAAAAACAGATTTTTTCATCAGTGTAGATCTGGTCAGGTATATGTGCAACACGAGGCATGTAAATAAACATATTACCACGCGTTTCGATTGTGGATATGTTTTTGTTGTACAACTGCAGTCATCATTCACGTGGAGAAAACATCAATAAAAGGAGTGCTGCATTTACAAACACGATCACAGAATTGCAAAAAGCAACGAAATGATATTAAATAAAACAAATTAGCAGATTTACTCTTCCTGATTGGTTCACCATGAAAACACTTGCAATGAAGATAGTTTCATTTGGGTGGTACATTGGTAGATTCAGATTGGTTTCTCCGTTTCAAATTATTCAAATTGATAGTTAAAACTAAATGCAAATGATTTCATTTCCTGAAGAATTGAGGATTTATCGGCAAAGTGGGTGGTAATTTGATTCGTGTAATGCTGCCGTTTGCCGATGTAATCAAGCAATTCAATTTTACCGACTTTTTCATCCAGTCTTAATTTTGAATCTAATCTCATGGAGTAAGGGGAATTTTATCTCTGACTTATCCTGTTTCTGATCAACTCAACGAGGACATATAAGGGACATAAAATATTTGACTTCCTTCTTGTGTTCACGTGCTTCCCACAACTTTAACTTAAAGTGAATGAGTACGGCTTATCTTAAAATAGTTAACACCGTAGAAACATTAAACCACTAAATCACAATCTGTCCCATTTGGCAAAACTGTAAACTGGTTAGATCCTTTCGAGTTTCCCGGAGGGTTATTACATCAGTTCTGGAGATGCTCAACGTGATTGTAAATTGTATTAAAATACAGTGGAATACCGTTGTGTACAACAAAAAATTATTCGTTATTAAGCGTATTTAGTGGGAAATTGCATAATGGAAATCCATTAAATAAATAAAGGCGTAAAATAGAGACAATGCTGTAATCAATTTTACCCAAACAACCTATATAATATACGTTAAATTAAGTTTATCTAAAAGATTGTGTCACAACAAACGATTGTTTGTTTTCAGTTTATCATCCGAAAACAAAAAAGATAGATGCACCGAAGCTTTTGGAAAATGGCATTAATTTCCTCAAAAAGGCAATCATCAAAAAAGAACATTTTACCAATTTTGTGGTCACCACGAACAAAACGTTTTTGAAGTTAGGAGTAATAACATCTCTCTGCCTATTGCCGATCAGACAGTATTACAATCAATGTTGTGAATCGTTAACGAGGATAATCAAACTTTTGCCAGGGATTGGAGAGAATTTTTAAAAATAGACAGCAGTTCGTTGATGTTCAATGTTCAATGTTCCTCAATTAGAGGCAGAGGGTAATTTCCCGTATGAGCCTCATCACCACAGACTCGAAGATCTCATTCATGATAGATCTGCATACCACATTGTTCGCAGGACGCTGTCGAGCTTCCTCTTGAACATCTTATCATTGACCTCTTCCACCACGTCAGCTGGAAGGGAGTTCCAAAGGTTGGTTACCCTTCGCGATAGCCGGAACCGAAGAGGTAATCCTACGGACGAAAGCTTCAACAGCGTAAGTCCATGTCCACAACTCCTGGTCTGCTCGCGCAGAGGGAAATACTCCATCAACTCTGGACCCATGTCACCGCGAAGAATGCGTCGCACACAGATGATATCACCGCGTACTCGGCGATAGGACTCCGGAAACAATCCAGTCGCATGCAATCGTTCGGTGTAGCAACACCCGCGTAACCCGGCAATCATACGGGTGGCAGCTCGTTGGATGAAAACGTGTAAACTCCAGAACAACAGCAATCCATCTTATCCCGCATGAGCCCGGATTTTCCTTGTACTGTGAGAAAAATCTACACGGTCCAAATCTTGTCTAATTCCAATTTTGTTTGATTCACCAATTCTCACGTAGTAGTTTAACCGAGTTTTGGGTCCGGATATCACATCACTTTCTTCATTCATTTACTTTTGTTCTCCACTAGAACCAAAACAAATTTCCCTCTGAAAATAAGGGCCCGGACTTAGAGGGATTACTGGCAGACTGCTGAGTACAAATATATATACATATATGTATATATATATGCATGTATATATACGTTCACTCATATTTCTTAACCGGAAGTATGTATTTAGTAGTCACCTTTAGCAAGCTGTGTTCTCAAGTGTTTGAAACAAGTAACAAAAGTGAGTAAATCCACTCCGTGAAGAGCGGAATTCCTCCTCTGTCCAGAATAAACATCGCAATTGGTGCAACCGGTAGCACTAGCCTTGTTTGGGTATCAATACACCGAAATCCATTCATTTTGACCCAGAAGCAATTGTATGAGAATGAGGCCGGATTGTATGAAACACACCCGATAAAATGATCCGCAGTCGTATGATTCTCACGTTTTACAATTCCATCACACTCCGTACGATACCGATTCATTATCTGTCCATCNTTGTCTGCCCTCTGGCGCCAGCCGCACCGTGCCCAAACAAATGGGGTAGTAAACGAGAGAGAGAGAGAAAATAAATCTTATCTGGCTTTCTTTGAGGTTCCATTCAAAGTATATTTTTCGAGGAGTAATACATCATAATTTTTGATTGTAATTCAAAAATAATAGCTTAATTGCATTAAAAGTTTGTTTTGCAGTAAGCATCAGTAGGCAATACGAGGCATTTTCGGGAATTGCTTATATCAAATAATGCTGTATCCGGTGTTGTTGTTGTTCTTGTTGTGGTGGCTGTGGCTGTTTCGCATTCAGCTGTAACAATAATCTATACCCGTTTTGGCTCGAAACTAGTTAGTTTCATCATACAAAAGATGGAAGTGATTCGACAACAGAGCTGAAGTGAGAAAATCGAAGCTGTCCTTGGGGGTTGAAATTTTATGTGCTTAATTCATCCGCAGATAAGGATTCAAATAATTCTCGGCTGATTGATTTATTGCCAGTTGGAGATTGACGTGTATTTATCATGTGAACCAACCAGACGTGTGCTGTTATGCGGACTTCTACGCGGAATCAATCCAACTTTTTATTAATCAGTGAAATCATAAATCATTCGATTTTTTTAACCTCATATTATAAAGGTTTGTTTGTTTGCCTACTACTGGTTCGAAGAAAGATGTACGGGTTTGTCTGAGGTCATAGTAAAATGGTCATTCGTTAAAAGTACCTGGTTTACTAACTGTCTTAACGTTGGATCATTTTAATCTTGATTGAGATCCTTTAAAGAGCATTTAGTATAACGCAGAGTTGAACTCTGCGGTCACACATGAAATCCGATGACCCGTACAGTGAGATCTAGCACAATGAGCTACATAAAGCTCACGGAGTATAGGGGTCTCAGTAAGTCAGGCGATGGCGATGAAACTTACCAGTAAACATGTGTTTGCATCTTTTGTATGATCACTTCCTTTATTATCCGTTTCGCGCGATCTCCTCAAAGTCAAAGCCAAAGTTAAAGTTTCCGTATGGGAAATACTTACAAGTAATAGCTTTTCTAGTCCCATAGGGTTTAGCACAGATGAATCGATTCACGGTTCATAGAAAGTTGAGAAATGCCACAAATTTTCTGTTTCATATGCTGCTACGGATGTCAAAATTTCGGACTTGACAATCTTTCATCCAATTTTTGCTTGAGAGAATCAACTGTGTCTACGGAAACAATATAAGGTGGTAGAGAATTCCAAGTAGTGTACACTTTGAGGACAAACGAATGACGCCAACGTTCTAGCCAACAGTTTTGGAGCACTAATTTGAATGAGTGCCCCCTGAAGTGGGTGATAAGCGACAAGGCGAACAGTGAACGATATGGGTGATCAGGGTTCTGCATTATTTGAAACACCAAAATGAAGTCCCCTCAAATTCGGCGGTACTTTGTGTAGTACAGTTGCAGTGATTCCAGTCTTTCCACATAAGTCTTGGAATGCATTCCCGTGAACATTTTCGTGGCCATTCTTTGTGGACGTTCCAGAATCGTACGATTACGTTGCAGTCATGGATAATATGCTTGTATTGCGTACTCTTTGTGGGGCCGAATGTTGGCTGATAACAACCGTGGAACCGACGTAGGTTCGAATTTGCCAACTAATAGCTTTTTTATTACTCACCAGTGTGTGGTGGACAGCAGACAGAGCGAACCTCATAGTCACTAGGACGTGATGTTCAGTGGTGGAAACCGGCAACCTTAGCCCCGGGACTTAGAGTGACGAACCCCATAAGGCCCCCACAGGTTAGCAAACCAACATGGCTTACAGCGGTTTACGACGCCCGGAAGCAGTTTAAAGAACAATTTAGGTCGTCTTGGAAACTGGNAAATGACACCGAGATCCTTCTCATTCGAGACATACGGAAATTGTTGATCTCCCAGGAAATACTGAAACCGAGTTTTGTGGAGAAGGGATACGACCGTACATTTTGCTGCATTAAATTTCATGTCGTTTTCGATCGACCACTGATAGGCAGTATTAGGTGTTCTCTGAAGTGCTAGAGAGTCCCAATTTCCATATTTTTGCATCGTCTGCAAACAGTAACGTTTGTGGCCCCAGACTGTCCGTTAGGTCGTTCATGAAAACAAGGAGAAGTTGAGGACCAAGCACAGATCCCTGTGAAACTCCTCGTGCTGTGCTGAGGGGATTAGAAAGTGACCCAGAAACGTGAATTGCCATGGTGCGTTGTCGTAGAAATTCTTCTATCCAACCCAGTACAAGTCCCCGAATACCATAGTTGTGTAGATTCCTCAGCAGTATTTTGTGGTTTACTCGATCGAATGCTTTGGAGAATTCGAGGTACACGACGTCTACTGCATCACTGTTATCAGCTGCTTCTGTCCACTCTTCTCGGGTCAGAAGCAGGTCAGTGGTTCACGATCGCCTGCGACGAAACCCATGTTGAGCAGGGGATAACACAATGTATTTTTTTAAGATTATGGCAGATGGATATGTAGTTGGCCGAAGTGATAGATCACAAACTACTGAGAACTCAGTTTATTAATAGCTGCTTGCATGGCAGTCGTCAACTGCACCCTTTTACTTTCCGAAATCAAAAAATGTGGGCACACACTTGCCACCTTTCTGAGTGATTATTTTATCATAAGCAAGTCATCATTTCATGCTGAAAAGTGAGTTTCATTTATAGGAACATAGATTAAAGTAATTCGGGTGTGAGAAGCACGCGAAATTGAACAACCTATTATGCGTTTGAATTAATCGGAACTAACCAGTGGATTTCATACCTGTGCGGAAGTTGGATGAGTAACCCCCGGTGAAACGAGTAGAGTTTTGGGTGCGGAACAAGTGGCAGCGCGTGTGATGTGAAGTTTGGGTAGCCAGCATCAATGCATTTGATTTCCACATCGTGAAAAATAAACAAATCCATTCGATGCAGGCACCAGTAAGTGGAGAGAAAATGGAATTCTTAGCAAAATATTCACTGTGTTTGATGCACAGACTCAGCCCTGCATCACACGAAAATGCGTAGAATTATTTTACGGGAGAAAGATCCTGGAGCAAAAAAATTCAGGAATGAAACCTTCCGGAACTATTCTTTCTATTAATAGGTAGAATGAAACTCTTGTAACTCAACTCAGTAGGTCGTTCAATCTATGAGTTGCACTTGGTGACAAATTATCGCAATTATTGGCATATCCAGCATGTCTGTAGCGTGTCTTTATGTCAGCAACGACCACACATCTGCCCATGCGTTCCCAATACTTACCATCAATGTTAAACAAGAATGTAAGCAATTTACTATTCGCAACAAACCCGCACCGTAAAGAGGAACGAGTACATTCAGAATGGTTCGATGAACAGACTTATATAAGGGAAATGATCGACTGAATGATTGCTTTCTTACAATGAAATTAAACAATAGTCGTCTTTTAACAACTACTTTCATAAATTTAAAAATGTCAAACATAAAACAATACTTTAATGCCATTCTTTGTCGATTTGTTAAGCCTTTTTGAGTTGACCTTAACTCCATAGTTTGCCACAGTTTCACGCCAATCAAAAGCAGACTGGCAACAGTCTCAAGGTTGTATTGTGAAATCCAGCAGGTAATGCGACGGTTGCCTGGACCAGTCTCTCCCCGCCCCACGAACACACTTAAACCATGACTTCTGTCTGTTCACACGTTGCAAACCACGTCTGGTTTCAGTCATCATCCGGATCGACAGCACTTGTCACTCATTTAGGAAATTACAGGTCAACCAATACTCTCAGGTCCCATTCGAGGGATGATGCTGATTCGATAAGTATAGGGTGTGGTTGGTGCGTCTTTCACGTTTGAGGTCAAGGATAATGCTAGCTGAAATGAAACAGCCTCCATGGATCTAGATGCACGTTTTCCTGTCCAGTAAATGGTCCCTGGCCCCGCACGCCTTGATTTATCACATAGAAGTTGAATACAGATTTACGCCCCGTGTGGTCAGCTGGAAACCATCGCGGACGGGTGATAACCACCTGCTGGCGATAAAGAGCCCTCAATGAGAACACGCTCACAATGAAGAAGGTTAAACGTAGCGGTATAATCGAGCGGGATTTGGTTATTTTCTCGTTGCATTTATCTGGACGCTGGGTGTCACGAGGCTACCATTTTGGATAGCTTTGTCACAATAAGTCTGACCAACCCTATCGTCTCAATTTCGAGCCACTCTAGCACCCCCTCCCACTTTGGTGGTGAGCAGCTTTGCTGTCTTCCATTTCAATAACACGCTCGATTTAGCGGGGCCTTATGTGGTTTGTCATTCTCGCGGCTTAGGTTTCCGGTTTTCATCACTGAATAGCAGGTCTCTGATACTATGGGATCCATCCCTCTACTGTTCATCACATTAATATGTGTAACAAAGAACAGAGTGGTTTCCAAGTATGTTTGTTTTGTTGAAAAATGTTCTGTCGGTTATTGGGTAAATAATCTTGATGTTACCTTGCACTTGGAAATGTACATCACGTAAATTTCATTATCGTGCGCAGTATTCTAAAACCAGGCTACTACCCAAAGAGGTGACCTTTTTTCAGGTATGTCACCGGATTTCTCCCCTTCCAAGTACATTGGACGCAACATCGGAAAACAATAATCATATTCACTGAGACCTTTATCATTTTAGCACAACGAAGTTTTGTTGGAGGATGCAAGCTGTTGTTTGACTTTGTTCAGACTGACTGTTTGACCTAGTGAATAGCTGGTTGACTGATTTCATAGCTGACTAACCTAACAAAAGAATCGATGCATGAGTGTTGATAGCTCGAAACAAAAAGGCCAGATGCTTTTATCATGAAACACCCGTTGTTCTCCAGAAATGCTTTCCAGATCGAGCACGTTATACTGACACTCGTCAAGAATATTGTGGAACTCACACAACTGATCCTAACTTTGATTTTGAGTGCTACATAGTTCATAGCCGGTCGTAGGTTCGATCAGTGACCAACGCGAAACGAGTTTATGAATGCTTTCATTATCAGCGTCGTGCGCAGCCAATCTATTACCACTCGTAAACAAAACATTTTCCCCATAAGCACTATTACAGTTATTTGTTTGTTTGTTTTTCACCACCGGTTTCGTTACTTGTCTTCCGGGTACATCCTCAAAGGTGGTTGGTGTCCTTGCCTAACTTTAAAAATGTATAAATCAATTGCTACGACAAGATAACGGACCATGTTTGGGTTCACAAAAACTCACACGAAAAGTTATAATTATGAATGAAATAATTTATTCCTTTTCCCTTGTTTTTACGCATTTTACCGAAAACATTAACTGGATTGAATAAATCTGTATCGAAACCGCATAATGTAACATAATTAGACTGGTATATCAAAATTCGTCGACAAACGGATTTGAGTCGGTCTCTTTGCATAAAAATGCCCGCCAAACAAATTTCATCCACATATTTGCTCTGTTCCCATGCTTTGCATTCCATCAGCCTTGCAATGGCTTCAGATTGACGTTGGACCACCAACCCAAATAACCGGTGTGATCCTAAAAGGCAGGGGGGACACAAAGCGACCGCAGTATGTTACGCGTTTCAAGCTCTCTTACAGTAATGATACTCGTTTATGGTATTTTTACAAGGACGCGGCCCCACTGGATCCGAGGGTAAGTGATCGATGTTTCGGCCTGCTCATATCACGCTTTTACACGTCATGGTTAATACTTAGCAGGGTTGATGGAATAGTTTTCTCACAAAATTTATTCTAGACTTTCATCCGGAATCCGAATGCCGAAACTGATGAATATCCCCACAAATAGGGGTTGGGCTGAAACTAACGAGAATTCCTGAACGGATACCTTTGAATAAATTGTGCATCGCGCTCATAGTATTTGATCCGTATAGGAATGTTTAGATTAAACGCAACGAGAGAAAATTTAAAAAGAAACAGTTTTCGGCTCATGACATTTCGACCATCTTGGAAGGGCTTTTACAAATCATTTGACGAGCGAATATTAAGCAAAAACTGTGAGGTAGACCGTATAAAATGGAGGTACTTTTGATTGGTCTAGGGGAAGGCAAAATTGAATTGGGTCGTGTGTGTGGTTATACATGAGNTGTGCATGAAACAAGAGGTCAAAGAGCTAAGGATGACGTCATGGGAGATGGGAGATTAGTCCTTCAGCAGTTTGTTTGGCTTGGCTTGCGTGTCAGTTTGCGTGACTGTGTGTGGGTGGATGGGCGGTTGGTTGTGCAAGTGGTATCAAACCAGTGAACTGAATTGGGCCCCGTCCAATCGATTGACGCAAATTGGATGAACAATGACTCAGTAATTAATCGTTCTCTATATGACCTGAAAACTTGTTTCAGAATAATCGATTCTTCGAAGTTTATAGAAGTCCCTCAGAAATGTAATGCAAAGCCATAGCTAAGTCCCTCTCAAAGGTCCTAAGCTCGCTTGCTAACTGACTTGAAAAAGGCCTTCCAAGAAGGTCGAAACATCGTCAACCAAAACTTTTTTTTGGGGGGGGGGCTGATTGTGGCTAATCCAAACATTCCTATACGCATCTAATAACTAGCAAGGCTTCCACAGCAGATATTCTCAGCTCTGATGAGAATGTCGTCTGTTAACCATTATAATCCGTAATAATCGTTGGTCTATCTAGTTTTGACTCAAATGGATCATTCCTCTCATCTGTAAACAACAAGCGAAACACAACGACTGAGTGATTTGATAGATTTTCACAAAAATATGGGACATCCATGAAACGAATGAACATTCGCAAGGGGCAAAATGCGGGACTATTTCACATTTCAATTAATCGGATGCTTTATCTGCTGGGTGACATACGGGCCTTAAAGCTGCTCGATCGATCATATCTCGGTCTCTTAGCAAATACCTTAGATCAGTTTTGGAAGTGTGCCAGAGAACGTCAGAATGACAGAGTCATACATCAATGGTGGAGATTTTAGGGACATGTATGCGATAGCTGTTATCGCATTTCAACGAACTCAAATATCTCTTAGCTAAGATTATGTTCTCTTTAGACAGTACAAATTGATAAAACTGTAAGCTGCATTTTATTTGACTCAGGAAGCAAAGTCCACAGATTTGTGTTGTATTTCGAAACCCCTTCCATTGAACTATATTTATGCATATTATCACATACAGAGTTTGAATGGATTTTGCAGTTACTTTGGCCTCGTACTCACAGTGTCAGATACGCATAGGAATCCCGCGGTAAACTAAGGCGAGAAAGTTCATCATAAAAAAATTCGTGTTTTTGGTTCGTTCCCTCCATGGCTAACATGACAATTGCTATGCGGACTAAGTGCTCCTACGCACCAATAATTTTGAAGCATTTA
This sequence comes from Echinostoma caproni, assembly GCA_900618425.1. Taxonomy (NCBI): domain Eukaryota; kingdom Metazoa; phylum Platyhelminthes; class Trematoda; order Plagiorchiida; family Echinostomatidae; genus Echinostoma; species Echinostoma caproni. Next base: position 69,118 of record UZAN01040533.1, read on the forward strand.
TTTACTTTTCTGAATCCATCTGTAACACACACACAATGGAATGTAATCCATTCCCTTATTTTGACTTAATTCTGAGTTTTGCCGGTTGATTCTTGAACGGAATAGTGAGCTTCAAAACTAGTTTCCTATTGGGATAGAAGAATACGAGACAATCGTGTCCGTTCACATGTTAACAGAGATATGTTCTGACCAAACAAACAGTAAGATTTGGACATTTTAAAGACCGGATCCAACGTCAGATTGGATCAATTGCGCGGTCAGGATATCAATTGTACCATCGCAATTTCATTGCCCATTTTTTCTACACCCCGTATTCTGGCTGTCCTGGTCATCCGCTTCCACGACAGATAAAACATAGCTGAACACAGAATCTGTCGACGGGATAATCGGTAGTGCTATCTCAGTAAAGTTCACACTGACCCACTTTAGTAGTTGCCGGATAAGTGTAAGCATGCAAACCGAGAATTCTGGGGTGCACAGTTCACCGACTAGTTAACCCTTTGATTCTGGCCGTTACATACACAAACACTGTTATCTTCCCGTGACCGGTTTACACCTTCCCAATTAAAACTGTTTCTGGACAGTAAGGAGGATGGGAATCCTCTGGCCTGAAGGAATGCCTCTTGTTGACAGACATCTGACGACAATATGGTCCACTTTTGTTATGAAATTTTGGTTCCAAAAATCCAATGGTACAGTCCATGTCAGATAGTCAAAACAGTGTCCGACAGTTATGAAATGGTGTCAGTGATGACCCATAGTTCATCTTTAGTCATCTGCATGCCAAGATATCTATGCTTGTTAAACTTTAGAATAGAAAAATACAAAATGAACATTCCAGATTCTTGACTGTAGCGTAATTCCATTTACTTTGATTTATTGATTTCTCGGTTAGGCCCCTGATTTTCCTTTTCTCTTGCTGCTTTGACACCTTGCACATTAGATACCTTTGTGCGGTGATGATTACTACGCTATATTTGGCCATCGCATTCATCTGCGGCAGTGTCAACTATAACTATTTGTCTGTGTATATATGCTATTTGATCAAGTATCGATTGAAAAAAAAACCTTTTCACCCGTTATTGTGTTCCTGATCTTATTTTTTCAAACAACAAACGAATACTGTTTGTTACTCTTTGAAAATAAATGAAACCCTTAACTGAATGTTCAATAAAACGTCCTTATCCAATGTAAAACCCATACTACACTCAATATGAAAGCAAAACATCCGTGCTCATTGGTACTGCCACTTCTCCATGTGAACGTCATAACTTACTCAAATTAACCGACCCTTTGTAATCGTTTGCACACCCACAACACATGCATTTAGAATAACTCGGCAAAATAAATGATAGTTTTTCAGCTCGTTATAATCGTTTTCCTATAATTGGAAATTGAAAAATACCTAATAACTGGAAAATCTGTGCCCGCGATTGGTGAAAAAATCTGAAGAATATTGCAAAATGAGGGAAATCAAAATTGTTTTTACCAACGTGCATTGCTGGTTATTCTCGCGGGCAGGGGTTCGGAAACAAACTGTTCGCGCAACAGAAAATGTGCGGAGCATGTACAGTGTTTTGTTTGTTACAAGAAAGTGCTTTTTGCGATTAGTTTATACATAATTACAGTCTAGCGCGATAGCGTCTCACTGAATTCCGGCTTAATTACCAATAGCTGAGCTTTCAGCACTAGCTTACCAGTCTTTCCCGCTATCGAATTCCCACAATTTCTGTCACATACGGAACAAAATGTTTTGAATTAAGATTCATCTCCGAAATCATTTCTGAGCAGCATGAATTGTTCGTTATGAGATGAGTTTTTTGGTTAGCATCACCCCAACCAGTAAAACGGTTCTTTTAAGCCTTGTTAATCAGTGCCAACTATCAGGATGACACATTAATACGCTCTTCTTTGTAAACAGGGTTGTAGATTATGATTACCGTAAACCCAATGGGAACAGAATACTCGTTGATCTATCCTTTTTCGTTCGTTATCTCGGCACTGATGAGATCAGCAAGGCTTTTTCGTCGTTCAACGGTTGTTTGACCGGTACCATGGAGACAAAACATTAGCGCTACATGCCAGCAGACGAAATGAATAGAATGACAATCTTGCGTTTGCACGGGAAAGGCGTATTTCAACTGTTGTCCGTTGAAATATTTAGCTTCAATTTGGAGCAACTAGTCATCCCAGTCTACACGAGAATAGATTTGCTTTCTTTTGTTTACTAATTTCACATTGGACTCGATGGAGGAGGTGAAATGGTGGAGTGTGAACTGAAGTCAGGTCATCCAGTATTGATACGCTGGTTTGTTTTGGAAGATGGATTTGCAAATGTTTCCGGCTGATGCTGTTTATTTTTCTCTCTCGAGAAAGACCATTCGTGTCATCATGCTTTTTTCGCTGAACCTATATGTTAATACGTTTGCGATTGTCATTCTGCCAATTCCCAATATATTCTCAAGCGCCTCAGGTTAAAAAAAATGCGAAAGAACTCAAAATATGGGTAGGGTCACATATCTTTTTGATTGCTTGTTCACCATCAGTTGTTTATCAGTTTACTTTAACGAAGATGAAGTTTTACCTCGCATAAATATCTGAATGTACCGTGTTCCAGCTAATTTTTTATTGTTTTCTTTTTTATCTATTGTTTTGCACGCTTTTCGAATGGTATCATCCTATCCCTTTCTACTCATCCCTTTCTACTCACACCCATTCTGTCGGACTGTCTAATCTACTGCAACACCATGGGCTTGTATTTGTTCGATTTTGTTGTATTTCGGTTACTCTATTGAATTTACTAATACGATTGTTGTCTTCGTTGTCGTCGGTGTCGTTTTTTTTCATTTTCTGATTTATTTTGTTGTTCTTTTTTCATTTTCGTTGTCTTGATTTTCACTTGGTTTGTTTTCGGGTCGCTGATGGTTGTTATGATCTTTTTCCTTCACGACCCATGGTTTCAAACTCACCGATTTTTCTACGTACTCATAATTAACCTCGAATTTCCTCGCATATTCATCGGGTTGACTGTACCGCCGCAGTCGGCTATTTGGTCCGTCGAATGGGCTAAAAAGTCTGACAAAGCGTCCAGTTTGAGAGAAGAGGACAGAGTAAGCATAAATCGATAAGTGATACTCGAGAGAAAATTCCGATTTCAGTATATCCTTGCTGTTGACCAACTTTCAAATTTGTTCATATACTATCGGAACTCACCAGTAAGCTTAAGTGGCAGATCGTGTAACAACAATGGACGAAATCCGATTGGATGTGGACCCTAAAAGATCAATAAAATTTCAAGTAGCACTTGTAGGTCACGTTTACCAAATCGAATAAATCGCAAAGGTGGGCCTGAGACAGGTAAATATCTAACTATTTTCTTTATATCAAAAGATAGGAAATAGCGTATCATTTGCGATGGCTCTAATCAGTTTTCTCTAACTCCTCAGCCCCTACGGGGGATTGTGACATTTTTGAATTAGGGCTCGAAAGATATTGAGAATCCGTATGAATTTGCTTCCCTTAGTTTGCGCAGGGATTGTGCTGAAATAATCAGTGACTGGCACAAGAAGTCCCATCTTGTGTAAATCTCGCACACTAATTCAATCCGTATGAACACGTCTCAAGTGCATATCAAATCCGAATGTTAGGCGCCGATGGGATTATTCAATCTGTTCCTTGCTTGGCTCGGTTAGTATGATGAAGGCAGGTGGTTTCCACATGGTCCAAAAGTTCCAACTTGTCTCGTTGCCTCATTTTTCCAGACACACAGTTTGACCGCACGTTCAGCTCAGACAGAGGCAGATTTTGCAACGATTCCATCTGTTCACCTGAGGCATTTACGCCCGAATACGCGTGAGCTTAGATATGCATATCGGTTCATTCCGTTGGCACCTAGGCGCTTTTATACAACGTTCGCGGTATCGCTTGTTTGCTTATAGCCCCAAACGAACGCTGCTTTGCGCCGATACATACCACTTTCGAGTGAACTTATACCGAGGGACAGGAAAACGCAAGGGGAAGACATTTTCACAGACTTTTATGACCACCGTCGTCACGTCTCCGGCCCTGGCAATGCATTGAATCAAACTAACACAGCTGTTTAGCAGGATAATTTAAAGTTCCTCGGTTTTTCAAACCCTGTCTGTAACTAGAAGAGACCCCGGAAAAAGTGAATTTCTTGTGCATGATTTGCACTCAGTTGACATGAGAAATAGTTCTCGGTGTAATTTAGCTTAATCGCGCTTTCCAATCGGTTTCTAACATTTCGTGTATGTTCACCGCTTTATGTGCTCGTCAAATTTGGCCCACTCATCCCCCTACACCCACCCGGAAAAACACCAGAAACATCCCTCGCGCACTGATCATACACACACTATATTTTTGTTCACCTTTGTTTCTGAATGGTAATGTCCGCTTGAAGATACTACTAATACTCCATATCTTCATATGTTTTGTGAGACTATCTCTCAAAAACATTTAACTACAGAGTGCTGATCTATGTCGTCATCTTGTCTTTCGCTTGTTCTGGATTTATGTAGTGATTGATGCATGCCTTCTTTCGCTTTCTTTGACATCCTACTATGGGCCGGTTGGTTGTAGATTTCTATGCGTGTTATCTTTTTCATTTGCGTTGGTCTAACCAGCGAGACAGAGAATGAAATATTTCTGTACTCGTAGACGAAACATACACGTGTTCATCAAAAACCATCCAATACTTTTTGTTGTTGAATGTTTCCCAACCCCTCGGGTTTGACCATTTCTCCTTTTTCATCTGGGGCATTGTACTAAAGTGTAAAAAGCAATCAGAGATACATGCATGTATACATTCATACATACACAAACAGACAGATAGACAGACAGACAGACAGACAGACAGACAGACAGACAGACAGACAGACAGAGACAACAAACGCTAACCCAAACAGAACTGTCTATTCATTACGCTTGTCTACTCACGCACCAATATTATTCCTACTCAGATCTTCGAAGGAAATAATGATCGTGTTGTGGAACGGATTCACTATCTGGCCAGCCCATTCATAGCCCGTTATGTGCGTATTCACCCGATCAACTGGCGTAGTCGAATTGCAATGCGAGTTGGGCTGGTTGGATGTCGTCAAAAGGGTCCTTGTTCCACTGGATTCTTCCGGATCAACAACGAGAGCTCTTGCGGTGAGTAAATGCTCAAATTGTTGGAAAAATAGTTGTAAGTTATACACAGATGACATTTATCTTGGTTAGCCGGGGAAAATGCACAAGGAACTTAAGTTTACCGGAAACGGTATACAATAAACAACAAGCCTCCATTGTCATTTTGAGAGGAACTTCTATGCAAAATACTCGCATATGTTTCACATCTTTCCTGATGTGCAATCGAATAAAAACCGATGAAAGAACAAATCTTGTTCTCGTGCACTCATAATCCTTCTGAAGCGCTGAAAATATTTTGTGTGTAACTTATGGGCAAACAGAGTTCATTTGTCTGCAGAATATAGGTGTTTCCTTCATGCAACTCGCTACGACTAATTCGAGGCTTGTTTCGAAACAATGACAGATGGGCAAATGACAGGGCAAGGGGAGTGGGGGGACGGAACCACACGCACATACCGCTAATTGTTTGCCCAATACCCAGTGACGGGCACGGAAGCTTCAAATGAATCAGTCCAAGTCCAGTGTGCATTCGTCTCTGGGAAGTTTTACAGAAAAATATCAACAGGAATAAAATTCAATACGATCTGGCTAACTCAAACGAGTTGTACCAGTCTTAACACATTTAGTGCGCGTGTGTATGTGGCGAACAAAGTCGATTGTTGTGTTTAATGTAACCTATGTGGGGATCGAGTTCTTGTAAGTGTCGAAATGCACACATGCAAACCCGCGCAGCACATACAAAATGTGGTGTATGCTTAGCTTATGCCAAAGCACTGTCGGCACTGGTTGTTTTGTCCCTAGAATCCGGGCACATCTCATATGGTTTTTGTTGTTTGATCTACAAAAGGTATGTCCATGGAAGACACCGCTAACATTCTGACGTAAAATAAGGCCTAATCGGTACCAAAGCAAGCGCTGGGGCTGACTGGAAGCAGTTCGCTATATACTTTTTTACTTTCAACCGGTTACTTCAGTCTGGTAAAATGTATCTTGTCGAGACAACCCAGCCCTTTATAGCGAATAAGATTAACAATTTTAAAATATGTCTCATTGCGAACCGGAGCTGCCGAATACATCACTTCACCAGTGGTTCGTGAAAGTGCAAAACACTGCACACTATCTTTTGCCATTCCAATTTGAATAAATCTCCATCATAACCGTCTCGGCTTCTGTTCTACCATATGGCCACTAAACCGAAGGGCGAGACCCAGTTAAAGTACATCCCCCGAGACCGTGTCTAATCCGCTTTTTGACCATTGTCGCCCTCCACCCAAGGCTAGTTGCCAAACCCTGGATACTGTCTCGCGCCAATCCGGTCAGATCGATTTGGCTATTGAACTTTGATCAGACCGTGCAGTTTCACTGTGTATCGTAAAATTGAACCTGTACACCGACAGAGAGTTTTTAATACATTGTGGAACTGCAAGTCTTCCCGACCGCGCTCACATTGGACAGCAACGTATGTTGGGACCGCGGTACTTCCGTTTGTGTTCGTGTGTGTGTGTACCTGCGTCTAAATGAAATATTTTACGATGACTGTCATTGAATAGCATACCGAGATCATGTTTATCTAGACGGTACCAGTGTGAAGACGAATGGAGAAACCATTGACCATTATGAATTTTACGCCACAATAGAAAGATCTGAACTAAAGCAGGATTAGATGGGAATAAAAAAATACGCGGCTTATTCCTTAAGAGGTACAAAACCAAAGAACTTTCCGGGAAATCCTCAAGCCCATCTTTGAACTTCGTGACCGATTTCATTGACATTGCTCAGTATTATGTGTTCGCAATATGAACCACAATACGAGAATTTTCTCTTAAAATCACAAAAATCATTCATTTTCTCCGGTAATATATTTTTGCATGTATAAAAGCATTCCGATGCACATTCATCGAGACGCAACGGCCGTTTCTTTTTAATCTTCTGTGAACATTACTTCAGATCAGTTATTCCACGTAGTTTGAGACGGAGTTGTCGCAGGATCGGTGTGTTGGTAAACAAGAGAACGGTACAGCCACTTCATTTTTGTTAAAGCATATTCTGTTCACGTCAAAATGGTTCACCAATTCGGG
>UZAN01040534.1:9511-25552 GCA_900618425.1 Echinostoma caproni
GGTAACTCGCGAAAAATGTACTTTTGTTTGTTTACCGAGAAATTAGTTCATTCGAACTGGACGGACCCGGTCCAATCGGTGACATTTGACGGCCAACACACCAATCATCTTGTCGGGGTTTCTAATGGAGTGGGATTGGTTGGATTTACTTAAAGTTACAACGGATTCACTTGAAGTTACGGCGGATTCACTTGAAGTTACAACGGATTCACTTGAAGTTACAACGGATTCACTTGAAGTTGAAAAGGTATAGACAGTGAGTGGGACAATCAGGGGTGGGGGTGGGTGGGTGGTTAGGGAAGGTTATGTCACATATTACAGTAGAGGACAATCAAACCGGACGTAATGAATACCACGGTAAGAGCAGTTTCGTCACATGATTTTTGACACATCATTGCATTTTTAAGCGATGAATAATTACCCCTTTTTAAAAGTGCTGATTCTGTGATCTTTAAAGTCCCACCGTGACTCAAAACGCCTTTGGTGCTTCCACCTGGTGACCGAAGTATGACGCATATATATATATATATATATATCTATATATACGGCGATCATAGTACTGATGTCTGATTGACTGATTATATCTAAGATAATAACGATGAAATAGGCGAGCAAATGGAGTAAGTAAACGTGACAAGGCTAGCGGCAATCAACGTTAGAGTCGTGGGGGTGGATGCGAGGACAACGGTCAAAAGAAATAGCAATTGAGAGATAGATTGATAAAGACGAAAGTTGTGAGCCAGGGCTAGCGAGTGGGATAAAGTTACACAAGATACACTAGAAATTGTCACGTATAGCTTGTGACGTAATCAAGAGTGAGCAGTAGAATTTATATAATTGACTGTTAAGTTTGTTGTAAATGATGCCAGGTTAGGGCGGGTGTAGGGAGGGAGGGTGGATGCTCTGCTTTCTACACAATTAACAGTATCTGAACCAGCTTCTTCAGCTTGCCAAGTTCAGGTTTGAAAATTCGACTGGCAATGGCCGCAACAGTGGGGTTGAGACTGCATTATTTTGAATGCATTAAATATGTTCACAGCATGCTCGCTATCAACGAGATGACCGAGAACCGAGCTGTCAATGCATCTGACCATTCCTTTTCAGAGGTCCGCAGAACAGTACCCAGCAATTCGTTTTGATAATCGCCTGATTGCGCCCAATGTATGGCACATTACAAGTGCACGTCGAAAGATACCCAACGAAATATTTAGACTGATTAAGCGGTTTTCTGCTGGTTGCTGGAACATGAAGGGTGGAGTGGCAGTGGGAATGTAAGGTTGATATGCAGGGAATGTTCTAAATATCATTTTACACAGGCGTCCTTTGAGAACTTCCAAGGCATTATCGCCCATAAACGGAATGATAATGAAAACGTCCTTTTGATGTCTTCAGTTGATCCATTCGATGAACAAGATTTTCGACGTTGTCTATCAGAATTTGTATGATTTGAAACATTTCAGACAGCCTGTGGCTATATGTGACTTGAACACGTTGTTGAATATCATGAAACGACAGCAGTTCTTCGCTTTTTCAAGCAATGAATACATCAAAAATGTTATCAAAATTCACAGTCTAAGTATCTGCTCCTTTGTCACATTCAACCGATATCGAGAACCTTAAAAGGGTATGCAGTGAACCTCAAGGATGCTACTTGAAAGGACACGATGGAAGTGGCCAACGTTTCTACCCGGATCTCGTCTGCCGACCAGTTACTAGTGGAATATCAATCTTTCTTCAAGCAGTACATCTCGGACGTAATCAAAAAATTTACTGCACGAAAATATGCCCAACTCATAAACAGCCTTGAAACAAACATTTCTCAGTCGAAGTTCCCTTACCATCCGGAAAGGTAGCTACACAACTTTTCACCTGCCCAGCTCAATATTTTGGCGTTAGAAGTTTTGTGCTGTGGTTCTACTTATTGTGTCTTGCGACCGAAATTTCACTAGCTAGATATAAAGGCACAGTTTGAAAACCTCATGCACCAACTCACCGATTTAACGCCTAACCATACTTATCCAGTTGATGCACTCAGGATATCTCTCGTTCATTATGGTCCCCCAGTAGCAGAATACACAAAGCCAAGTAGGAAGTATTCTGACAAAGCACCAATATGGACATCATTAAACGTTTGACTTCAAACAAGGATACCATAACGTCTCGGCCGGATAAAAAGGCCGGCACACATTATCACTCTAAACTAAAGAACAATCTAATCGACGCCATCTAGTATCATTTAAAACAATCTTTACAGTTAATTGCGTCGTCTCTCTCCCGTCAATCATGACAGTATGTTTTACGTTACTTCATCCCACTTGCTCGCCTTACCTCACAACTTTTGTTTTAATCAGTTCATATGTCGACCGGTTTTACTGTTGACCCTTTTGCCTCACCCTTTTCACCACTGTAGAATTGATTACCGCTAGTCTTGTCACGTCCGCTTGCCCCGTTTACTCGCCTCTGTCATTGTTATAAACGCAGCTGTAATCAGCCAACAAGATATCAATACTATGTTCGTCATATATATGCCACCACTTTATGCGATATATCGAAAAGAAATTTCTTTACGAGCAGCGTTTAGAAACTCGCAAACAGTGAGTAGAACACTTTTGATTTAGATAATAGTCTCAGCCACAAGCAACACATTTGACGGTCAAAGCACGAATCAAAGGATTATGTCAGATCAGAAAATTAATTTTTCCTCTGGCTCCTTGAATTTTTACCATCATTAGGTACTGGTTTATGATGGTGGATGTAGGTTTCAATCTTTGGGGATTCACTCTCTCTCTCCAAGTGTCAAAAGTGTTCAATTTGGGACCGTAAATGTGCATGTGCAAACCGCGTGGGCTGACCCAGTCAGAAACCTCTGTAGTTTGGCTGTGGTTGAGTGAAATCCGTTTACCTTTCATCTTGTTGTGTTGTACGTCTTATTTATTTAGCGAAAAGCTTGATCGCGAATACTCCGAATGCCACGGTCTTCTATAATTAGACTAAGATTCCGTCCCAGAGTGACTCTAATTGAAAATAAATTTGATCATGAACTGTGAGTTACATCGGTTGAATTGGCAAAAACAATTTTTGACTGTTGATATGCGTCAAACCACAAACTCGGACTTCGTAAGATCTAGCACACGAGGTTGTGTGCGTTGTTTTAAACAGAATCTCAAGGGAAAGTTTATCAGTTTTAAGCACCATATATATATCGTCATGATAACGTAATGATCCTGTTGGTTCCTTTAATTTAATAGACAACAACGATATCATCAATAGTCTCGGGAGAGTCTACCAAACAATGTATGATTATTTAACTCATTAATGATTAACTTCCAACTTACGAACAACTGGATGTTGGGCAAGTTGTTTGTACTAAGCAACATCAATCACCCGAAATCACTCAGAGAAAAGGAATGGGATTTACGTTGATGAGGATATATTCGATTGGAGTAACAAAACAAACATTCCCTTGTAGGGGGTATAAGAATGCCCCGTGCACAGTATGTGCCCATCTTCACCCGGGTTGCTCGTTTAAGGTGCACAGTTGTTCACTTGTTTATTCATACTACTTTGAATGATTCCTCATCGGCAGGATGTTTACGATCCTCGTGTGTTCATTCGTTACCTATTTACACAGGTATGAACAAGGTTCATATGTATAATGAACTTTTTGAGCATACATTTCAACTTTGATGGTAAACAGTCTTCTGAGTCCAAATCAGGATAACGTGACATGACTTGATACTAGCCAAAATGGGTCTAAAGAAATCCCTATAAACGCCTCAAATTAAAACTGGAAACAACGATAGCAATAAGGACAAATGCGTATATTTCGGGGAGGATTTTTATGACAACCGCACGTCAACAACTGCGACCACTTTCGGTTCACCATGGCCCGTGTATTTTGTAGGAAGAACAAGAACAGATAGCTTCAGAAAATCGGAGATAAATTCATTGATGGCTCCGAATTGAATCATATCAACTGTTTTTATGATATTATTCTCCTTTGTTCTCGGAACTAAAAGGAAAGCGACAATTTAGGTGATGACCGTTTGTCGTGTAGCTCATCGATAAGGGTTTGAAGTTTGGACCAGATTGATTGCGGTTCGAGTCCTGACAGGGACACAAAAAGTACGCACTGCTAACGAGTCCCAAACAGGACGAAACAGCTGTCCAGTGCTCTTTGTTGGTTATCACAAACATTTTCATCGCATTTGAAAGACACATTGCTTCAATATACTTCATCTTTTTCATCTTTTCATTTTACTTCCTTTTCTTGAATATAAAAGTTGCACTTATCAGAGAGAGTGGGGCGGGGCAATCAAAAGGCTGCCATTCAACACAGAATGGGGAAATCAGCCGGTGGTGGTGGGATTCGAACACATCCTCGGGGTGATAGATTGATGATGTTACCACGAGGCCACCACAGCCTAAACACGCAGAAGGCACAACTTACTACTGCTTTAGCAATGCGGGAAGATATCACAATTTTGTCACCTGAGGTAAGTTGCCAGAACCTTTTAGCCTCATTTTCTTTCAACGAAATTAGTTCACTGGACTGGTCATTGCAGCCAAATCCACTCGCCAAGCATATCAGTTTGGGTCTGTTTCCGTAAATCGCAAGGACTGCACAATCCGCATGCAACACTCAACCGCATTCCAATGTTGTGATGATTGGGAGCGGAGAAAGAGGAGAAGAATAGAAGATCACGTGTGATTATTTCGAAAACATAATTTCACTTAATCAATGANCAATGAAGATAGCATGAAAGGATGCCAACAAGGTTTCTAACTGTAAGGCAGTACGGTGCTTTTAATTATGGTGAATCACATGTGACTACAAAAGACTAATCATGGTCAAATTGGACCCAAGTAAAAGGAGATGAATANNNATAATGGTAGTCATATGCAGTGACTAATTATCTTCAATTTATCCGAGGGTGTAAGCTGTCTCAAACATGAACTGCTTCATCTGTAGGAACATGATGTGAAACAATCGATTACCACATCCTGCAACAGACCGTACTAATACTTGAGAGCTCTTTCAAACATAGGGTTTCCTATTCATTCTACTTGAACTGTACAGTAGGGATAGTCGTTCGAATACACACAAACTTACAATCCTATTGTGTATTGAATGCAAAATGGAAGAGGCTGAGCATTTTTGAAGCACTAGTCAAACGTTTGTGCACAAAAAAACTGGTGATCAAAGGGACGTGACCGCCAGGCTTGTTTTGTGATGTATAAAACCGTTTCTCTCAGCTGTTTTGCAATCCTGGTATTCCTCTAGTTTTGGGTTTGTTAATAAATAAGAATTGCTAACAGTCCAAACAAATATGATTCATGGTTTATAAAATCGGGGAGAGGTCGTGGTAGATCACTGTGTGTGTTGGGAATCAGGAAATGTTTGAGAATTTGTCTGGTAATGCTACGGGGCAGTAATATTACCACANACATCGAAAAATCATCCGGCTTTTCACCTGATTGGAAATGTAACGCTTTGTCATTCAACAGGTAAATGTTCCCTAGATAACACGAAGTAGGAAATAAGTATGGTTTCTCTCAAATTCATTATAACCATTTTTTTAAATTATTTATACAATCATTTCTATTAGGTTTGATCTGGACGGCGTTGTCACTAACTTATAGTTTCGAAAGAACTGTGTTCGAACCACACCAATGTAACGTAACTTTCTACTTGTCTCCGTTTTACATGACAGCACTCTGATTGGCTGCTTCTCTCGCGAGTGAAAATTGATTGTATGTCCAATATATGTATATGTTTAATAAAATAAAATAAAGTAAAATAATAAAAATGATCAAGGATTCGGTACTAACTTTATAACTAAAATTGTAACTGGTTTCTTTGAACATTGTGTACAAAGTTCTGTTACTGGTATCCCACTCATTCAATTTAAACGTACCTCAACATACAAAGTCGTTTCGTTGCACGTCGAATCATTGAAATAACTCACATCAAGCACAACCTCCAAAGTTTTGACTAAACACACTGGGCAGGATATTCGCAAAATAGTCGAGAAAAGGTTCAATATTGCACATACATGGATAGAATTATCTGATGCGGTAGAAATGAGACCGATATCAAATGTTTCCAGACGTTGACTTGACGAGACATCTCTATGCTTCAGAGAGAAAAACGGTTAATCGACTGTACATTAACCACCCATTAACATTTAGTACTTTGCACCACTCCCCACATAAAACGTTGGGTAGGAGTTGATGGGGTTCTAGTGTTAACATGAGCGAGAATGGCGTATTATTTTTCTTTAAATCTGTAGGGATATTGGCGGAAAACAGCAAATGAGCGACATGCGATGTGCCCGCACATTTTATGCGGTCCGTTTATGACGTCATCCTCAATTCACATGTGATATTCTGTGAGCAGTCTTTATGCCGTGGAATAATAACAAATAAAGGCACGTTAAACGGTTTAAGCCAACCAATGTGATCATACCATGAAATCTCCGTTATTTTTTAAGACATAAGACTTTTAAGACTTACTATCAACTTATGTTACAAAACGTATTTCAAAACCTGTGAATTTTCGGTTACATACACTCCTGTTTTATTCGTGGTATAATGATCTATCTACAAAAGAACCAAACATTTTATCTACTTCACTTTCACGGATTAAGTTTGAGTTTATCATATTTCTAGACTAATCAGAGTTCAAGCTGAGGAACCTCTTGGATATGTCACATTTGGGCATTTTTCATTTGTTTAAGAGCAACCACTCAATGAAGTTCAATTTACCGACAGCTGCCTACTTCAGATGCTTTACAACTGGAGTGTTTCAGGCAAACGGTCTGGTTACGCGCTCATAGTGTTATCGCTTCTACTCATAAAATCTGTCCAGTTTCAAGGATTGAAACCGTACTCGGTTATTTCACTTTAGCGATTCCGAGAATGATATGGGCATGTCACAAAGCATGTCTGAGTCAAACAAGTGAGACAGTGAATGAGTAGAGAGCGATTGGGTGAGGGGGAGCAACGGAGGTATATTATCATAATGAGATGAAATTTATTGAGAAATGTGTGAATGATTCGTTCACAGCCAGTGGGGTTTCGAAAGTTCATTCTGCATTTTATTGCGAAACAGTTTTTAAGCGTGGGCTCAATTTCAACTGGTCGGGTGTAGTCGTAAACTTGACGGGGAACAGCGTTGTGGTTTTATAACCCTGTAAACGATTATCGAGCGCATTTAAGTGGAAATCCGCACAAGACTGTTGTCTGGATAGCACATTTGTCTCGTCAATCACCAAGTAGCATTCTATGCGAAAAGCGGAGGCGTGAACCGTAAAATCGTTGTTTGTTACATCTGATAACGTCGGCAGAATTTTGCTAGTTTTACACTAAACAAATATTTATTAAAATTGATTATAAAATATGAGACGAACTAATACACTAAAGAATTGGACGTAAAGAAAACCTATCAACGTGTTGATAAGGGTGCAACACGCATATGAACTGCTTTTGTGCACCTATGGTTGCTCCAGTTTATGGTGGAAATTGATTCATGTCGAGAGTCGGATGAAGTCTGTGGTGTTTGGTTAAAGAAATAATGTATTCGAGTTGAAGACGCTCTCTCCTAGGTTAGACCTACGATTACCGATATCAGTTAAGGCTCTAACTCCATTTACTCTATTATTCCATTGCATCAACATCCTACGTTCCTTAATTTATAACATTATGGTACACGCTCTGACGATGGACACCCGAAACTGATTATTGTCATGTTTTGCCTACTCACTGTTCGTCATTAACGATCTTGTGCATTGTGCTTTCACAACCT
Organism: Echinostoma caproni; assembly: GCA_900618425.1. NCBI lineage: Eukaryota > Metazoa > Platyhelminthes > Trematoda > Plagiorchiida > Echinostomatidae > Echinostoma > Echinostoma caproni. The sequence continues at coordinate 17,319 of UZAN01040534.1, forward strand.
CTCTCAGCTTGAACCTTTGGTAGATCTGTACCTTCAGTGGTGAAACAATCTTATTTTTTTAAAACTTTTCAGGTTGATTTTATAACTAGCAACCACAAACATCACTATTTTCCCCATAATTTTCATTTCGATTCCTTCCCCCTCGATTCCACAATTTCAAGTGTTTTCGTTCACCTAATCTCAGAATCCTTTCTCTAAAATTCGTTATATTTCCTCTTTTCTTTAGTCTACTGTCATAAATGTTGATTTCTTATTCTACAGCACAGGGGGGCTTTAATCCAACCTAATTTCTGCTGCTAAACTTTTTACAGTTATTTGTGGAATTATGCTGCATCCACTTCCCCCTATCTCTTCTTGATGTTATTCAATGTGAACCTGAGCATCACTAGAGTCCTATCATGTGATTGACACTTGATTTGGTCGCTGTCACTTTCAATTCGTTTCGTCCAAGGTTACGCTATAGTTGTTGATTCTTCTTACATTCGCTCTCCAGAGCCCAGATAGTCAGTTACGGTTTTCGAGCAATTGCTTCTGTAACATGTACAACACGTGTTTATTCATTTTTTCGAAATAATATCGAAATTGCGGGATACCAAGTCTCAATCCACTCGTACCCCACCTGCAATCTCCACTTCTTAAAGACAAGAACCAGCAAAAGGGATCGATTATGAAATTTTATTCCATGCACCACATTTTTCTGGCTTCTTTGGATGATGGGTTTTACTCTTTAAACATTAATCGCATTGCATAAAGATCACAACACACTGCAAGCGAGTATGATTTAATTACGGAATCATTTAACTGCATCTCAGCTGGTGCTTAGTGAAGAAACAAAATAGTTTGTATGTCACAGTTCATGAAAATCTAACATGATATCAGTTCATTCTTCTGTTTACGTGGCCACCAATGCAATGCCAGAATGATGTAGACCTCCTTCTGCGGACACAGCAGGTGCTTTCGGCGCTGGATTGCAAATACCCCTACAAATCTTAGCATCGTTTATTCGGGGTTGTGTAAATAACCCGAAACGAAGTCCCAAGATCGGCTTGGTGGTCAATCTAAATCAGATGGTGAGCAACTGATGACGCAGGCGCTCTTTGAGACTATCTTATTGGCCTGGTTGTTTGTGTCGGGCTCAATCATATTGGTTATGTAATGAAAAAGTAAACTGGACATTAAAACCTCAGCTCAAAACCATATGTTACAATACGCTCGGTCCCCCTTCTTCCTGTATAAAATGAACTGCATGGAATGTCTACTGACTTCATGATGCGTGATTGGTATTCCACCACCCCTGAATGCATGGTCGGCATTTATTCAGTTATGCGTTGCACTATCCCAGTTCCGATTGCTAACGTGATCTGTATTGACCAGTACCAATCAGCATGCTACCACAAACGAATAAAGGGTGTATCTAAGCTGCAATCCCATCGAACTGTATGACAGTGTATTGGTAAACATTAGCAAACAAAGAACAGTAGCTGTCCAGATTCCCTAATACTTTTATACTTATTTGAAAAAACTATGCAACTGATGGGTGTGTCAGGTAGGATTTACTGGAAACTGATTGTCGTAGTTTACCTCAACAAAGAGGTTCGTCTGTGGAAAAATTAAGTGATCCCGTAAATCAGCGGGATTGAACAAATCTGCCTGGCAGCTGGATGTGTTGTCCCTAAAGATAGTCAGCTGACACCGCCCACCCACGGTGAGACGCGTTACGTAACAGTGGAATTATAAACAATCTATAGCAAGTCCACGCACAGAAGTGATCAAGTGGGGTTGATCGCCATCACTTCCCCTGGAGGTCGTGGGTTCGCAACTCACAGTAGGCACGCAACTTTCCTCATTGGTTTGTGGGCGATGCTGGCCCGGTGGTAACGTCACCAAATTATCACCCCGGGGATGTGTTCGAATCCCACCACCATCCCACCTTACTTCCCGCCCTTGGATTGGTCGCTTCTCTCTTCTTGAAAATTGTATCTTGGTATATTCAATAAAGGAAAGCAAACTGAAAAGAAGAAGAGTTGCACCTATTGTAAATATCAGATCTTGTAGATAAACCAAAATACCTCCGTTAGATCAGTCCAATGGATGAGCAAGCAGAACTACGCGGGATCAGTGTTGTCTCCGGATGCATTTGAACACCATAGAAAAACTAGGACATCAATACCATCGAGAACGGCCCAACGCTCACTTTGCAAGTTAGTGGATCGGAGCTCTTAAAAGGGATATCCCCTACCGCCCGGTGTTCAAAACCACACTTCCCTGTATATCAACTACACAAACGGTTAGAACTAGCCCATCAAAACTCCTGAATATCGAAAATAAAGATTTTTATAAGAGTGGTAAAAGGAACCTGGAAAATAAAAAGATTTTTTGTCAGCTATCTTGTGACATAGAAAGACAACTAAAATGCACGCATTATGTGAATTTTCACCTTTGTGAAACCCAAAATTTGGTGAACATTGAGTAAGTGCATTGGAATGATTACGACATCGGTTATGGCCGTAGATGGTCCCATCCACATTGAATTGCTCACTACAAGACCACCATGAAAGTATTTCAAACGATGACAAATAAATAAAGATGAGTATTCAACATATAATTAATGAACACGCTCCACATGGATTGAGTTGCGAGATACGCATCTGCTACAGTGATTGTGAATAACACGTTCCACAAATATCCCATTACAAAAAAGGCAAAGCACACTGGATTTGTTATAGTAACCTCGTATTACCCACGACTTCTTTCTCGTTTGGTGAGTTGTGAAAAGTGGTTCAGAGATTTGAGTAAAACTTCAACATACACGGTTCTCGCAACCCGCGAGAACACATCATAACAACCTGCTCTCGTGTAATATTCAAAATCAAGGCTAATATGAAGAAGGAGCCTCGCTTTAGGATGGCAACACCAAGAACGTTCGACCCAGAGCATCAACAGATCTTTTCGTAGCTCACGCTCACATGCACCAAGGTATAGCAGCATGTTCAGCAAACTTCATACGTTATCTAACAACATCCTAAAATTACTGGCGTGGTTAACGTGTTTATTTGGCACCCACTTGACCAGGAGTTTGCTGCACCTCAGTGGCATCAACTACTCGTCTACCTCAGGTAAGAAATTAGATTTATAAACTGCTTTTCAGTGAAAACTTTGAAAATATTTCTCATTTTATCAACTCTCCCTCCCACCTCATTTTGACAGATTATATTTATCGTCAAGCTAATGTGTTTGTTTGTAATTTTACGAAAAAGAGTTTGAGACACCGTATACCGGGTTAACTGTATTCCGCATCAAACGCCCCTTGGTGAGCAATCCTGGAGACCTCCAGAGCACGGGTTACCACCACAGTGGTCATGAGTCTGTTAAACTTAAAATAGTGTTTGACTGACACCCAAAAAGGACAAGGCGGCACGGGCACATATAATCTGTTTCATGTTCGAATTGGACTCTCCTGTGTTCAGTCGTTTCTAGCTTCTATCCATACTACCAATTTGCGGATTGCTAAATTGATGCTTACTTCCTGTATGTTGTTATTTTTCTGTTCATGGCAATAGTCAACGTAGGTCGTCTTTCGTAACCTCAATCGAATAGGTGCCTTTTTCAAACGTTCAATATGCCACCGTCATGTGGAATGGTTTCATGCAAGTGTTCCGTGACAAGCGCCTGCAAGATTACTCACAATAACAGAGTAAGGGTCGCCGAAGTGTGTGTTATTGTACACATTCTTCCATCAGTTCCCATTGCAAGTCTAATCACGTGACACAGTTGATTACGGCGCAAACTGACTAATACCATTCCAATCAGTTTTGTCTGTGCGCCAGCTTGACCTAGTTTAGGTTATCCTTTAATTGATTGGTGCATTCACACTATCATTCGTCAAATCATTAATCCGATTCCGATCTGATTTCTTGTGTTCGGTTACTGGCCCTAAAAATACTACCCATAGCGTCGCGGTTGGAATTCGGTCCTAGCATACGACATTGACGATGTTATATGCATTAGTCACCAAAGTTCATTACAACAGCCACCTGGGTCGAACAAGCTCCGTACGGAGCAGTTGGAGCGATATATTTTTATCTCATGAATCACGTCATCAATGCCAATACACCATAACTAATGTATCGATTTGTTTAAGTTGGTAACGGAGATAACCAGTATAATGATCAAGTACGAAAGTAATCCGATTGGCTGTTGGGCTTTAACTCAGGGATAAAAAACGATGTCGATACATGGAGATCAAATATTGATTATTCGATACAAGCTAGCTTTTAAGAACTGGACCATTGATAATCAGCCATGAAGTATGGTGACTTGGGAGTTCACTTGAAAAAGTTCTGGAAGTATCACTAAATGAAATAGTTAAAATTACTGTTTAACTATTCTGGTGTCGGATGGCACCTAATGGGTGATTGCTTTTGCATTTTTATGCGTAACTTCCAACTGTTTGTCCCAGATAACTGTGGGATAAATCAAATGATGGTGGGGCCAGACACACTGATACAAAAAAGCGACAAAGGAATGAATGCCATGAGTTACAATTTTTCAATCACGTGGGAGAAAATAAATACTAGTACGTTTAATACGGAGAAATAGGCGAAAATTTATGGATGTCATAGCAATGTAGAATTCAAGGTTTTCTTACTGTTCAAAAATTGATAACTAATGTTGTGTAGTACCCTATTATTCGACATCGAAACCCCAAGAAATACGTCCTCCAATGCCTTGCTGTCCATCTGAGCAGGATGAAGCACCCATCTTGAAGACAAGTTTAGGTAAGCTATTTTAAAATCGAAAATTTCCGAAAATGTCATCCCAGTTGCCAACTTTGCTTTAAGTGAACAAAATATTTGGCCACAATGCGAGTTATGCATTCGTTTTTTGAACAATTTTTTTTCGTGCCCTACTTGATATCATGACCCCATCTCCACCCTCGAGGTGTGCACAAAAACCCCGAATAGCGTTTCACTTTATATGTGCATCGTTACTAAATTATATTCTTGTATCTCACTCACTGAATCACTTTGTTGATTTCATTTCTACCATGTAAGCACAATGTCTACTCACACTTCAAAATTCATTAAAATCACTGTGCGATACAACTTTTGTGGGAGAGAGAACTTCTTCCTGTCATACTACCACGAAGATCGCTGATCGATATTCGCTTCGCTTAACTGGTCTATATTATCAAACCTACTCTCTCGTAGTATCAGAAAATGAGTACAAAAAGGTGGTTTTCTTCAAACCATTGCATATATGTGTGATGTTTACCGTAATTGATTAGGGCGAACAGTCTGATTGCACGCCGGAACACACAGACGCCATTTCTCAATCAGTACCGTTTTATGTAAACCGTATCTGTTGAACTGTGAGCTACACCATTCTCTTTGCCTGATCCACTATTCGCTTCAATAGGGGGGGGGGGGAGGAATGACCAGGTTTCTTGTTTTAAGTTTCTACTACTGCATTCACCAGTGATTTTTCCATAGTTTTCTAGAACAGGATTCCTCAGATTATTGAGGGATCCATGGGCCTATCCCGCAACTCACTGAATGAGTTAATAAATGTGAAATGAGGTGGTATCGGGTGGCACCCAGTACCGTTCGGGGACAGCAAAAAAAGTTCGGAAGAGAAATTCAAGTACAGTCCAACAGAATGGATGTTGTCTTCACGAATGTGAGAGATCAGAGCATAACGTGCTTTTTTGTAGAACCGAATTCAGCTAAGTTAAAATAAGCGTTTAAAATCTCTAATGTCTTTTAGGAAAAACGTAGAAAAGAATATCTTCTTCGGAAAGGCATTCAGAAAACTCTGACCAAATTGGCTTACCACGCATTCGTTTTACTAACAGTAGCTTACTGATGAAGGACATCGGATGAGCGTGATAGTGACTTGCGTGCGGCACATATAGCTCATGTGGAACAACAAAATGCATTCGCAGAGACTACTAGGTTGGCTACCACGCAGACAGCTTTTCAATTCGTCACTCAAGTAAGTATAATGCCTGCGTTCTTCCTGTGATATTCCGGATTCAATTGCAACTTGGTTTCATGGATCCGCTCCGCCGAAGACCCAACCAAATCGAAAGAGCTGTCCAGTGCTTTCTCAGATCTACGTTCACTTTTCTTTTGCTCGAAACAGAACGGAATTTCCTGTATAAGCTGACCAATAGCCTCAACTAGCCTCATTCGCTTAATGATACCCTATAACCAGCACAGAATGATGGACAATAATCTTTTGTTAGGGTCTATTTCAAGTCACCTTTTTCACATCAAACTTAATCACCTTTCATGGCTAGACTTCAATTCAAATAACTCCCCAAAGTTAATGGACATATGATCGTCTACTTAATTCAGGCACTTCAGAAACAGGTGTTTGAGATACTTTTCGAAGCACATACGAAAAGAATGGTTTAGGTGTTATCTAGCGCATTTTTTAAAGATTGCAGACAATGCTTATCGATAAAATACTTTTTTGGCAAAACGAAAATTACTAGACATTCTCAAATCTAAATTGCATGCACTGTTTATCTAAATTTCCTTGACGTTTTTTGGATTTCCTGTGGACGGTAAACAGAATTTAAGTTGTGCTCTAAATTTTTTTCTTAGAAATTAGTACATCACAGTGCATTATCCAAGACAGAAAATCTCGCGTATCTAGAATAGGTCACGAGAACGGGGCCATAACAGTCATTTTGACCAATGCTTTCATAAGTTCGGAATCAAAAATTTATCTGGCCCATGTTTTCCATTTTCTCTAGAAGTCTTTTGAATGTCAACAAAACAGTTTATTGTTCAATGGTGTTCCCAATGACTATCATTGGTTTATTTTGTATGTTGAATGGATTTTATTTACACCACAATACCCCAATCAGGTATTCGAGTACCCGAGTAATTGTTGTTTGTGCACACCGGGTATCTTAGTGGGGAAACTCCAAACATCCGAAACATGCTCGAGTCGTGTACAATAGGGTGCAACATCACTGATATTAAAAGATAACAGATATGCCGTACGATAAAAATAAACTTGTCTTTCAACTTTTTTTCAAAAATGACTACCGGGATTAACATGGAACTTTGCTGTTAAACTCATTCAATCGCTGTCACTCCCCTGATCTTTTGTGTATCAGTCATCATCCTCGTCATCATCATCATCATCATCATCATCATCATCATCATCATCATCATCATACAACTTAATACAGTGAAGCGAAATTCACTAATCTCTGCCGAACTCGCCGTGCATGCAAGGTTAGTGGTAATGTGTAAGGTAGAAAGGGATTGGACCTATTTTGAAGTAAAGGAAGTAATGTGAACCTCTGCGGTTAACAAACAAAGTATACAATCTAACTGTGCATAACTACTGTTACAAGCATTCTGCTCTGATAAGAAATGACAGCAAGAACACCACTGCTGTCGGTTCTCTTTAATATCCAGTGACACCAGTGATAATCANCACTAAAATCAGATATTTGTTCTCAGTACGTATCCTTAAAGGCAACAGCTTTTAACGATGCAATGGCTCCCAATTTTCATTGTAAATAGAATTCACCCAGAAGACCCGTTAATAAACGTTGCATTTCAAACGAAGTGCTGCGTCGGCTCCTTACAAAGAACATTTCAAATCAACGGATATCTTCTTATTCAAATAAGCAGTTGTAAGGAGTGACTTGGGATATGCTACTTATATTCAGCTAATCATCACCCGCAGTTCAGTCAGTCAGCATTACGCTCAGACAGTACCGGATACGAGTTATGATCGTACATACGTCAGAACACAATAACATAAGGTCTAGTGGGCTTTTGTGTTGAGGGGTTGGGACAAGTATCCAAATTTAAAAATGTGAAAGGCCTGGTTTGGTGCAAAGTTGTCAATGATGGAACAGGCTTGCACCATTACTGTTCGTCCGCGTCAAATGCAAATGGGCTTGAATTCGGTGTTTCCAGTTAAACCTGGTAGGAGCAGGCTTGTTCCATGTTTATCATTCACCATTTATGGAAGTGGTTCGGAGTTCAAGTCGAGGACAAAGCCATAAATGTATGCGCAGTTTTTTATCACACACGTTAGTGTGATGAACAGTCGAAGGAGTGAACCCGATAGTGACCGAGGAAAAACCGAGGACTTGGAATGGCGAACCACATAAGGCCCCGTTCGCTTAGGTATAGTATGGAACCGGTAGATAGCAAAGTTGCATTCCATCAAAACTGAGTATCGGTGACAGGACTCGAAAC
>UZAN01040534.1:26266-39829 GCA_900618425.1 Echinostoma caproni
ATATATATATATATATATATATATATATACTGTTCATTTAGCTTGGAAAATGAACCTAATGGTAAAATCGCAACCTATTCAGTTGGCAAAAATTCAAAGCGATGGATTATAACTTCCTGTATTGAGAATCCCGTGTATTATGATTAATTTGCTTAGTGTCTTTTTCAGTTTTTGTTTGACGCAATGGTTTCCCCATACGAGTTACTGGGATCCAAAAGTATATGTTTTCACTGCAACAAGCTAAACTCTCCCATGGTGCTTGCTTTTTTCTATTTTCTAATTTATTACAAACACGCAGCAATAGATTGATACAAAAATCGTTTTGTTTATCAATTCACAACTGTGCTGGCGTGCAATGGTGTGTTCATTTGGCCATAATTCAACCTGTTTTTCTGGTGACCAACTGGATGCAACATTTATTCAAGTCAGTTTTTGGAATAGACCCTCACAGGATGTACAGCGTTTGTGAGTTTCTGGCTGATAATATTAATAATAGTAATAAAACAAGTCATTCCATGGCAGTCCAATTGAAATTAACCTCCGTCTGTGAGTGATGATTATCATACCAGATACACTTCTTCCCCTATAATTATTGATCATGTGTGAGTAATGACACATCGTTCCCTCTCGTTGCTATCGCTTGTTTTTTTCAGGTTGTTCCGAGAACAGAAAACCAATGGATAGTTGTGCAGCGTCTGAGGTGCTCATAAAATCTTGCTCAGGATAACTGCTTCCATTGCGTTCAACCACGTGATGTTCATCATAGCTTCAGTGAGATTTACAGAACTGGCCAAGATTTTGCATTTAGATCAAACTAAACCAAATTGAAGTAGGTGCCTTAAAATGCATTGGAATAGTTCGCCAGGGCAAAATTTGTCCAGGGTTTTGCTCCCTTTGGAGAAACAAAAGGACGATTATTTTATGCATTACTAAAAGACCTCGTGTGAAAAAAACAGTGCATGGACAGAACAAGCACATACAAATGTGTTCACAAAAGCATTGAAAACAACTTATTTCAAACTTATCACAAAAACGGATAAAGTGAGCCAGAACTCAAATGATCATTCTTCCCATTTGAGTTTTCCAAATGGTTTCCTCGTGAACTTACAGTTCATGCCTCACTCAGTGTTTGTTTGACGTCAACCAGTGGGATGAAAGCGCGAAGTAGTTCAATCTTCAGCCGAAAGACGAACCTGGTTGGGGCTTAGAAAAAACTGCCGTTCCTGCTGCTTTAAACCCACACGTTGCATCCCATTGCTGCTATTTGAACGTGAATATAACTGGGATGAAAAAGATGAAAACCTTGGGAATGTCGATCGCTTAAGGAAGAGAGAAGTTTACATGCTTAGAACATAGGTGACTGGGGAAAATAATCTCGTTAACAAACTGTCTGGAGTGTAAAACAGAAACGTAATCTAACAGTCTGAAGTTCAAACTCATAAAGACAACTGAATGTTTGGAAAAATAAATGAAATCATTCATAATTATCGGAATACGTGGTAAGAATCAGTTAGCTCTGCATTTAGTGAGCGAATAGTAAAGCATAACCACAGTGGCTGACGATACTCAGTCTTTCACTCGAAGATTCGGAGGACCCAGTCTTGAACTCTCCATCCTGAACCGCCCCACAAAAATGTTATTTACAGGGATCATAGTTCAGGCTTCATTATCCTGGGCCCTGTCCGTTCCAATGAAAACCCCCGTTTCACACTTGAATGGAAAGACCACGCCAGCACTATTGAACTTTTGAAGGTCTTGTTCGTACAGGTATTGTTTAATCTCTATATGCTCGAATTAAGCAGAAAAAGTGACCAAGTCCTTACACAAAATCTTCTATAACAGCGGTCGAATTTTCGACTTTTGCCTGTTATCAAATTGCCCTTTAACAGTCTAAAATGATTTCCTAAAGGGATACGATTAGGGAACAACTAAACTAGTGAAATCAACAAAAGTTGTCTGAGAGAAATCTGAAACTCTAGCACGTTTGTTCATCTAATGATTTGAGTCAGCTAATCTGACGGAACACTGGTATGCGTTTTCTAGTTTTCCAAAAGTGCTTCTTCCTTTTATAATGTTTTAATCGGAAATGCAAACGTTTTTAATGTTGCTTAAGTCGGGTCTCTTTCGTTGGACGGGGGAGGGGGGAGTGAATAAATGTAGTCTTTGTCGAATGTCACTGAATGATTTGAGCTCGGGATTTTAGACGTTCGAGTGACAGAGTTCTCGAGCTGGAGGTGCTGTTTGAAGATACTTCGTAGCTTGGCTAGATGATTTCCTAGCCGTTTCTTGGATTTTCGGAACTATTTTGTGTCCGACATTGGTCGCTGTTGATTTCCTGTCAAATTTTACAGCCTCTATCTTAGTTTTGTTTGCAAAAATCTATAGTATTCTAAGTAGCATTGAAAAATGTGAAATTTGATGCATCTTTAAGTTCATTAGCGATCATGTGGTTCAGCCACATAGCTATCGATCGAGGTCTTGCATGAAAATTCAAATGAATATAACATCAATCACTGATCTCAGATTTATCCCTTACTGATAAAGTGGATAAAGAAATAACTCACCGAATATCCCTTGGATGAACAAATGAATAAACCGTTCTTCTCTTTGCGGTGTGTTGTAAACAAAATGATGCTAGGATAACTTTAGTTACAATGGAACAAAAGAGATGTATTGTGTGCATCATTGTAATGAAACGGAAGTGAAACTAACACAACACCTCCGATTACGGAACAGAATTAATATGATTAAGTGGATAGCTATCAACCCTAAAGCGGGGAAGACTCGGGCCTCAAAATACTTGACAGACGTGATGGGAAATGCTTTTACGACGTTTCAGCGATGTATGAGTGATTCGTTTTGATTCCATCGGTCGATCAACTCAGGTTGCTTTACAGTTTGCTTCAAAATGTCTGTCATTTATAGGAAGGTGTGAATTATTTTTGAGCGACTTTTTCGTGAACTGAATACAACTACGGAATGGGTATTGAGAGTTGTCTATTTAAAACGATATTCCCTCCGAAAAGGTATTCAACCTGCCTGCAACAACAAGAAAAGCTCCGAAATCTCGATACTCAATCAAGCGTAAAATGAAGTGTAACTTGGAAGTGCACTGGTAACGCACAGTTGTTTTAAAATCAGATTTGATTCACTTCAAGATTTGTAACAGCTTTTGTTGGTTTTCAACCCTGCTTTTCGGACTCCCAGCTGAGACAAGTGATGAAATCTGTTTCTGTCTTTTCACAGATAGACAAACGAAACTCAGACAACTCGGATCTATTTTTACATGCATCATTTGACAACTTACCCTCGGGAATTTTAAAGCATCTACGAAAAGGAACTTATTGCGCATTATTACGTTGATGTAGGTGTGTGCGCAATTACAATCTTAGACATACTTTTGAAATGTGTTTGCCCTTCAAATGTCACTAGTGAGACTAATTTCATGAACTGTGACAAAAATTCGGAAAAACAAACAGGCATACATGATACCGGCGGCTGAGCAAATTTTGTGGTCTTGAATAAACTCTACAAAACTGAAGGACGAGAGTAGAAATGCGTTTATCTGAATTGTCGAGGCTATGAGGAGAATCTCTACTTTTTACCTTCTCTCTTCCGTTTACCAGGGGTTGCTTAAAATATAGCAATTTATAAAGGAAAAAATCTCTCATAATCAGATAGTCACGCATGAACAGAAAGAGGATATCACAGCAAAAATGCAAGCTCCGAGTATGGAAGTTCGTTGCTTTGGACACATGCAGAAAAAATTGGTATTAGACTTTTCATAGTCATCACACCTCCCCATTTCGCCCCGTTCGTCACTATTCGTCCACTTTTGTTTTCCTTCTCTCCTGTCCCCGTTGGGTGATTCATTGATTCGCACTTCATTGAACAGCTACCGCCCACCCAAGCTGGGCAGTCCCCAGCCAATAAGGTGCTGTCCCGTCCACGTTCCGCTGGTCTCACTGGGTACATGAGGCTAAGGGCTGATCCCGAAAAGCGGACCGTCAACCAACGCACTGAAACGAAACCCGAAGGCCTTGCGTGACAGGTCTCTAGAAGCTCCCACACGGGTGCTCCGCTCACGCTCCCGCGTTCTTTGTGGGTCACACTTTTGAGTCAAAGGCTCCTGTTAGGGTTCCCAAAGAAAAAACCCTTCGTCGATGTGGATTAACGCAAAGTATGCCGTGCCCTAAAGTCTAAGGTATCTATTTCGAAACCCATCTTTCCCATCTGTCTAGTCCTTCTCAATCCCAAATAATCCCAGATGCCTCCTGTTTCCGAGAACCAACAGATTATCATACATTTTTTGATCCTCGAGATTTGCAGTAATCGAATAGTGATGTCATTTATATACACACCATAATTTTATAAATGTCTTTCAAAATTATTTTCCCACACGTGAAAACTACATTTTATTTCTCTGTCAATGCGATTAATGCATTAAACATTAAAGCAATAAACTACATCAATAACCCTCGAATTGTTTGCTTTATTCTAATGAATATTGACTTCAAAATAAAGAAATCAGAATACAAACGAGTGTTGAATCAGCGTCTTTCAAAACGGTAACTATCTATCGTATCACAATACGACTTTAAACCGTTGTCATTAGTACTTGATCGTAATTGCCGGGTCCGCTTTTGCCCCAGTTCACGGAGCCGTTTTCAAATTAGCGTAGACTGAACGACATTTAAACCAAACTCATATTGTCTGGAAGCTTCAGATAGAATTATTGTGGTTTCGATGGTGAAAGTTACATTCATTCCTAAAACTGGTGCATTATCAGTTACAGAAGTAGAGTGGGATACTTTTATCATAAACGTTAGCTTAAAATTGATGCTTGTGTGTACTCGGCTTCGTCCAAGCAAATAGATACAAAAAGTGTAACCTAATGAAAACCGTTGTGGTACCTACGTCACAGGCTTGTCACCAACTGGGCACAGATGTGTCATACGAATTTCAGTGAGTTGATGTTGGTAGTGAATACAGCACAAACTGANCTGACATGTATTGATAGGATCAGCAGCAGCGGGTTCAGGAAGAACGGGTTGAACCATTTTCAGGTTCGTCGCTTTTTAAGTCATAAAGAGCAAAACGCGAACTCCAACGGATTTACGTGGACTGTGGGAAAATTTAAAAACTGCTCAAACGAGAAAACTTACACTTCCCCGATGCAATCGCAGTGAAGTCCTGACGTGTCAAGTATTTTTTCCGTCCCGTGAACTATTTTTCCAGGGTTGAAACATGTAGCTAGCCTAAATGGCAAAAGATTCGGATAGCGTTGTAGACATGTTCAACATCACGGATCCGATGAGCTGCATTGAAAACAAAACGATCGGCAACTTAGGGATTGCGTTTTGCTTTGTTCATTCTAGAAGGATGACAGTAATGCTAAATCTAATTTAGCCAGTTGAAGTGTAACCAGATGTTTGGAGATAACTCATAAGTAGTTCCTCATTCGTTGTCCAGGCATTACGGTGTGTTATTCTACATTTGTGCACGGGCTAAAAATTTTCTCAATATTTTGAGTAATGGTCAAAGTATTATCGTATATTTGCTTTATTGCGCTATAGCTTCCATCCTATATAAAAAAGAATAATAATAGGTTATGTGTTGCTTCAAATGTACTCAGTTTTTAAACACAGGACATTTTAGATACATGGAACGAGAAATGAAGTGATTAAAAAATATACTGTCACTCGGATGCAAAGATTGTGAATTGCATTGTAAAGAACACTGAGTCGATCTATCTTGTGGTGAAGGTTTTGCTGTTTAGTCAGGTTTGCGACTCACAAGCGTTCCGTTTATATCTAAACTAATTACGAACTTCGTGTAATCATTTGTTTTCATTGAATTCAAACAAACGCACACATCTAATGATGGATTTTTTCACATGGCCTATATGTTAACCGGAAAAAAATAAAACATTAAAAAGGCAATGTTTGTCCTCCGCCCATTGGCTGAATCCTCATGTAATCAGCCTTCTACAATTGAAATCAGACAGAACAAAACAAAAGAAGGTGGAACAATCTTGATGAGAACGGACAACTGATCAAGTCAAACAGTGTTGATCTGGTTGGAAAAAATGAAAACCGATTCAGACCCGGAAATAGAACAGAGGCTTCTTCAAGCAGGCTATTGACGTTCAATGAGTGAGTTCCACTTCTTGCATCACTTCAACTAGTCTAGTGCTCGGGGAAGAATGAAACTAGTCTGGGATGAATGACGGGCTGATGCAAGGCTAAACATTTTGCCCCACTGAATATACTCACTCTGAATTTAGTAAAATTAAAATACCTTTGATCTATCTAGGTAAAAGATAAAATAAAAATATGAGATTTTTCACCATTATTGTTGTATTATTATGCTTACGTTATCAGCTTTTTCGCGCTTCTTGTGCCCCCATCCCGCCACAGTACAGGACGAATTATTTAACATTTTTACGTTTTTAGCTTCCGTTCGTATTTATTCCGGATATTTTCATCCATTCTGACTGTTTAAACAAAATCCAAAATGGGACGAGGGATAAAATTTTATCTATGTCGAAAAGAAATAAATCAGTTCATTATTGAACTTTCACATTACTCATAAAGCAGCTAACCATTCATTTGCCACTGAAAACAATGTGATCATTGCTGCAAATAATGCAACACCAGAAGAGAAATTTATTCTTGAAGTACATCGTAAGTCATTTACATATCCATAGAAACCTGTGTGACTGTTTAATTAACTGTGCTTTTTGCGTTCAAGATTGGTTCCACATTATACTAATGCTGACTTATACAAAAGCCCTTAAATAAAAATTATTTTCAAGGTTTGGAATAACGTGTAAGCTGCTCGTCAATTTGGATTTTCCCATTTTGTTAAAAGCGAAGGAACTAATAAGGAAACATCGGGCTGGGTGGAAAGTTGGTCAACCGCAGTGCGCTATCAGAAACACCACAATTTCGGTGATTCTATTCAGTATCGGCGGGGGAAAATTGACTGGGTTCGGTTCCAGTACGCATAAGAGCGAGCATATCATATCATCATGATTTAATAATCTTTGTTACATGATGAAATGCAAGACGTAATAATGCATATCAAGGGTTTGAATTCCAAAAGGGTCGACTGCCCTGTTAGTTCACTAAGTCGCGGATATTTACAACTCTTGGTAAGCATCTAGCTATTCGAATACTCAATAGCAAAGCTTAGCTGCCAGATTTTAAGGCGCAAACCCCATTTTTTGAGTTTTCTGTTTGCTCTTAGTGAGCACTACTTATATGTCTCCAAGTACATGTATAGACTTCACTGACTTGCCTTGATATGAACTGACTAGTTTTGAGGTAAATCAACGTTTCTTTCTCATTCAATGAGTCTACAGAGTAACTCCTGCGATTTAATTGTTCATGCTGAAAGTTGAAAGCAACCGATCTATCAGGGAACCTCAACGAGGTACTGTACACACCTGTTAGTTATGGCAGTAACTGAATCCGACTGAACCGTCAGCTCCAATAACCTTGATTTTCATGTCTTCCAACGCTATCTTTCTACATTTCGCATCCGTGAGGCAGCTGGGTATTCTTAACACGCTTGTGAACATTGTCTGTATTTCGTATCTACGTCCATTCTAAACCAAGTATTGCAGAATTGTACTGTTTACACAATTCTCGGTTCCCTTCAAGGAAACAGATGTCTTTCTATAAGACGATCATCTACCAGGGTGCTCAAGGTAACAAAAGCATCAGTTTATCGTAAGCTGCTACAGAGCGATAAGTTAAGACAAATAATATAATTCCATCTCCGTTTATTACCAAGTTTTACCAACAGTTGTAATCTTCGGGACAAGTTAAAACTACAGCAAAGGATCCTAAAAATAAATTAACGTGGTGATCTGTTGACGCGAACGCTTTTATGAAAATAATTATTTTGGTATGTACAACCTATGGGTATGATGCGGCCTTTCACTGCAGCACGTCTTTCGCTATTCATGCTGCATATATTTGTGTCAACCTGTAAAACAGAGGTTATCATTTCATTTCTTCCTCTCTGACAAGATTGGAACTGTTCAAATCCACTTGATTCTTATTAGTGCTGAGTCGGTTTTTCCTCTTCATTTTAATCACCATTTTATACCTTTATATCGAGCCAATCAGCGGTAGGCAACGCAGACCAATCAGATAGAGATATACGGCACTGCAGTGCAGCATATGATTATTACTGCGGAGTTTCAACCAGCAGGGGTCAACATCGGATTGTCCTGCCGGATAGCTTTTCATCTATCCTTTGCTAATTGCCAGTCTATTGCATGAACAAGCTTCTCCACAAATATGAAACTAATAATTGCAATGTGTAATACATTTCGGTTCGTGTATAAATATGGTAGGACATCCCTTTTGAACAAATGTTTGAAACAGCCGAATGGGGGATGAGTCTCGTCGTTGGCCGTTGACGAACGCGCGGTTTTCCGAGGGGTGGTTTAGCGGATAATCTGCAAGAGAGGAGGCCTATAAACAGTTTGAACCAAAAGATTCGGTAAGAAATGAACAAGACCCAGTCCAAAAAACAGTTCTAAACTGCCAAGATCAACAAATTTTCCCAATTACGAACTGATAATGAGTCCGAAGAATCTCATCTGCTCCGATTGCAAGAGTGCTGACGTTGGTGATTACAAGTTGTTTCCTATCGGTAGTTTCACCGAATGTTTCACCGTCTGTATTCAATATTTTAGTTACTTTAACGAGACCGATTCAAATGCAGAAATCAATAGATGTGAACTGGTCTGATATTCCCTCACGAATCGAAGACAGCATGAGCTCACCCTTCTCGTATACTCAAGAACAACATCACCTTCAAGCATATCAGATGCGCGTTACTCGCGAGATATGATTAGTAAAAGTGGTTAACTATCCGGGATAAAGAAGTCTACCAGGGTTGGAAAATGCGACGACGGTTGTGAATAAGATCGTAAAATCGGCAGAATAATTTTACCACAAGCGCCTAGAGTGATATTATTTGAGAACCCTGTTTGAATTAGTCTGACGTGAGTAGAACGCACTGCCTGTGGGTGGTCCACTTAGCTTGGTCATCTTGGCTGTGGACCGAATGAAATTCGATGAAAGTTAATGATAACAACTAAGCACGTGACGCACTTGATGATGTAGTCTATGAATCAGCAATCGTATGAATGAACAATTCGTTGATTGAGTATGTTTCAAGAGACTAGACAGAACACGAATTTCCAAGAGATGCCAGAAGGATGTTATTACCCCAAACAGAAACGCTTCACTGGCAAACAAGAAAACCGTTTCACCGAAAATTATATTATACTGGTTCAGACAAGTTACGAGCACAGTTTGTACATTCATGCTATTCGTCGAGCAAATGCGAAACAATATTTGCGAGATAATGCATATGTTTTAAATGGTGAAAGAGGTGTCAATAAACAGCAGAACACGTATTTTTTGCAACCGGGATTGTTGTGTTTGCAATTTCGGAGATGGAAAAAGGCAACGAGGAATTCGAAACAAATTGTGAAAACACGATGAATTTAGGAGGAGGAGAGGGGTGGAGAATTGATAAACACAGCTGAATTCTAAGTTGCCCAAATGGCGCCTAATATAAATATATATATATATATATATATGATGTTCACTTGTTCGCCAAGTTTGGCAACTGTATTGCAAACGTTTCATCATCAGTCGAGGTAACATTATCAATACAGTAAATGCGATGTACAGGCAGAGACCTGAAAACGAATTGGACGATACCAAAGTTGTCGCACACGATTCGTTTTCCTATTGTTAAATAGGAGTATGTCGTGAATCATGATACGATAGCCTCAGTAGAGTAAATAAACAACATCCGTGCATGCCCATTGTTCGGTAAAGGTGATAATCCCGTCGAACTTATCTTCGAGATCAATTTAATGTATTTCACTGGGGAGCGTAAACGGTAAGGAAACATGTAAGGTGAAATTTATCTGCATCAATTCCTATTGCGAATGATTTCTATCAGTCAGTCATCGCCTTTACCTTCGTTTAGCAAACAGTATCTTATATGATTTATTTACATCTATTCAGAGCATGATGTCCATATTACCCTGCTCCTTTTTACTTCAACCGCATAAGCTTAATCGACTACTGAATGTAATATGTCGCAGCCACCAGAATTACCAACCAGAACTGTAACACTTTGTCACTATCGGATGCAAAAGACAAACATTTGGTTGGAGCACGTTAATAATAAACGAAATATGCATTAAATAAAACCGGACTCAAACTCCACGGTAGCATCAAACTACACGGAGTTATCGTTTTGTGTAAATCAACAATTTCAACTGAATATGAACACCAGTGGGAGGGGGTGAGGTAAGATTGAGATTTTGAAAGAATGTTTGGTTTTTGTTTTTTTACAGCTGCAATGAATTGGTCGCTGGTGACACCCGGAGAGGAAAGAACCTCATGAAACACAAATGATTGAGATTTGAATTCAAAAGGTATTTGTAATACAACTAAACTGCTAATTTTCACGGAGTACGATCCTGCAACGACAGCGCATTAAGTCACTAGTTATTCAGGTTTTGCTGATGCAATTTTCTCAAAGGGGACAGAAGTAAAAGACTTAAAAATTACTGTTTCTCAGTGGTTCTCTTTACGTTAGGATCAACGTATTTAATGGGGGGTCAGATACGACACGACAAGGTCAGAAAACAATGGTATACATTATTATGACTTCTGTTCGAATATCACAGCGAACGTTTCATGAAATGAAAATTGTTTTAGTTGGAAAACTGAGGAAATCTGCCTGGATTGCTCTAGAGTGTCCCTAAACAACCCTAAAACAGCAATTAAATCAGATTATTGTTGTTTTTCATCACTCATCCCTACTTTGGTGAGTACCGTGGTAATCTGGAGAATATGACCACCAAACACAAACAATCCATTCTCATATCACAGGTGTACAAAACATAATGACGATGACATGGAAGATCGATTGAACCATATCATTTTGCACTAATTACTCCTTTCACCATCTTTGCATTGATACATGTTGGGTATTGGATGCACACGTAATCACTTACGGGAACTTCACAAAAGTACTATGATCACACTTTGAGTTACTGCTTAATTTATCTTAGGAAATCCTGCTAGTTCTTTTCACTTATCAGCTTAATCAAGTGCATTGGATCAAAAATGGGTCAATTACCTGAGATCTCTTCATCATCCTCACCCCCCTCAATGAATTAATGCACATTCGTGGTCAGCGAGTCTGACAGCGCAGGATGATAGTCTTTTGATAGAACATATTCCAAACATTCCAAACATATTCCAAATTGGATTCAAAGTCAGATGACGCAATCTGGGTCAAGTCTGCCGCAAAGAAACAGTGTTCGAAACTACCTGACCCCGTCGTCAGCCATAACTCCACATCTTCTGATGATGCAACACCAGATCGACCGAAGCACGGCGTTTCGGAGTATCTACAAGTCACAAATATCAAGATTGCTACGGTTTGCAGAAGCGATTGCTATCAGCCGATGGAAGACCCCCTTGTGTCAACAAAAAGAACTTTATGTTAATTTGTTCTTACTCTGGTGACATAGTCTTTTTACCCCTCCCCGCTTTTATTTTTGTCCGTTTCATTGTACTTTACTCTTCTTTATTGTCCTGCTAAATCCCTATATAAATGTTGTGTTTTCTGCTGTACGCACCTCGTTGAGATGAAGCGAAATTATCCTGGACACGAATCATGCAGTATTGCAATATGGTCTTTTCCTTTGAAATTGATCTCAGGAAAGGCTTGCTCCAGAATACGATAACTTAAGCAAAGAATTAATCCTAATTTTTACAGAGCAGAAAAACATGATTGCCCACTCTGTATTGGAACTCTTCACCATCCTTTTGGCTGGTTATCCGAAATCAGTGTGCATGGTATTAGCATAATCAAATCCACCATAAACAAAGATAAAAATATTTTATGACATTGCGTAGAAACGTTTATGCAAAATCTGAAACTTGAAATCAACACGCACTCCGAAGCACGTAAAGACATTCGGTATGTGTTAAAAAGAAACTCAGCTGACGAAAAGTTCATTGTTTCCCACTGATAGTTTGAAAGGATTATAAGCGATGACAAAGGATAATACGCAATTCACTATCCCCACGATGAATGCCGAACAGCTGCATGTGTGTGCGTGGGTGTGTGAACCGCGAGAGTTGAATGAACGTGGCATATACACAACATTTAAAGGGATGCAGTCCGACCAGATAGACAATAGAACGCCAAAATAGGTAGATAAATATGCATCAACTATGGGTGATCCGTGTTCCATTGATTGTAATCATTTTCCGACCGGATGTGAACGATAAAAACGTCGGTAGGGTAAAAACGAACTCGGCACAAAGTAAACGTCGGGTCGAAATGTTAGATAGAATCAAACTATACACGGTCATTTGGGACTATTAAACGACAGACTGATCTAAAGATGATAGAGGGGGAATATTATGGCCCCCAGAATGGATAGTTCTTGTCATTCCTGGGTCTCACGCATAATCATTTATAGCAATCTACTTTGTGGTATCTGAATTCAGTAGTCTGATGCTCTCTTTTGTTCTTTTGTCCTGGATACACGATGAAACCGCTGTTTCAACACAAAGGAACTAGAGTGAAGTCTTTGACAAAATAAGAAATACATTTTGCTTTCACTCACTTCAAATTAGTTCTAATGTTTCGAGGGTAGTCGTTGAGTTCATCCACGGACACTCGATTGATGCCATAACGTCAACAACCAATTCTTCTATAATGGAGCAGAACCTCACTGTAATTCCCGTCAGGGTTGCACTCAGCCAAGGTTCAACGTCCATACTAGTTCCTAAGATGAAACAGAGACCAAAACACAGAGCCAAACTAGATAATTCTGTTGGTTGAGATCAAGACTCAAGATAGAAGACGGAATTCACCTGACATTGAGGCCAAAGATCCCACAACCATTACACCAAACGCCACCCCTACCGCGCAGGAGCTTTCACTAGCGGTGAACGCAATTACCACAACTTCGATTGCCATAAAAAGGAGGGAAATTGGAGCATGTAGAAAGATTGGATGAAATTGGTGACCTCACTTAGGAGAACGTTTTCTTATTGCATATCATGTTTCTTAACAATCAACATTTCGGAGGCCTGCATAACAGTGATGAGGGAATACCTCAACTAAGATGTCACTCAGTTGCAGGGATGCTCTGAGGATATCCAGAAGACTAAAACATAGCCAACAAGCTGCAGATAAGAGTCTCTTTCAGTCTGAGGAAGAGGTGAGCTTGATGGTACAAATATCTCTCAAACTAAAAGAAGAGAGGATACGTCTGCATCGAGACCGGAGACCTGGGGAAGGAGAAAAACTCAAAGCTCCTCTGTTTTAGTTACACCAACACAGTTTTAGTGTACAAGTATACTTAAACCCACTCGATTTTTGTGCGCTAAGAAGAAACATCCAGCTGGGTTGTATTCCACTGGGAGGGACACGTTGAAAGTTTCCACAGAAGAGGTTGATTGACGTCGACATGCATACCTACCTTTGATC
>UZAN01040534.1:40464-62040 GCA_900618425.1 Echinostoma caproni
TGCGGCGGACTTAAACCCTATAACAGTGATTGGGCTTTCCAATGGCTTCAGTCAGGTGCGAATCTAATCATAAATGAGGTGACCCACATCTCACAAAAATGCAGGCAGACCATACCTCTGCTAGTTATAGTGAGTCTTCCGATGCACTCTGACAAACAGACATCTGAGTGCCTATCACCTTGAGGTAGTAGCGATCATGTCGCGTTAGCTTTCTGTTGGAAGACGGGTGGAGCCACACAGTAAATTCAACATTAGGCAAATTCCTTTTGAAGAAGCTAGAATAACATCGAACATTTAATTGTACCCCAGAGTTCATACCACATTGAGCGTCCTTAGGAGACAATTTGGGACGATGTCCTTCGCCACTGTCAGTACTCGGACCCACCATCGAGGCGACGTCAACACCTTAGAGGATCATTTTGGTCCGAACCACACTTCAAGGCACCACTCAGAATGAGAAACCAGTCCTGGAATCAGTACCACTCCTCAAGGAAGGTTATTAGTGTTGCTGGGAAATTGGAAATCAGGGCACAGAACTCAAAACTACCAATTGTAAGTCTTCTGAAAATGACCGGGCGACCGATTCTGTGCAAGCTCCAAAACGGTTCTTCGTTCACTTGAGGCGGAGAACCAACTACAAGTCCAGCACTCTTAGATAACGGAATTCTGGTTGACGCGGATCAGCGGAACACAGAACTACCGACCGCACACTATCATTGTGTGAACGGAGAAGGTACAAAAACACAGGTAACAAGTATCCAAGGAATTTGAAAACAACTGAGGATGAGCTATCCGCGGCGCTAAAACCCGCTACGAATCATCAGCCTCCAGGACCTGATGGTCTCAGTCCGGGATTAGAAGAGAAAGGTCAAGGGAAACGGATCTCTATAACTAGTAACCAGTGAGTTCAACACCCAATATGCGCAAGACTTCCTTTGTAAATCAACTCAACAAGATGCCGTATGCACCCCGAGGGTTACATTTCCAGCAACCACATAACCACGCGGACCCAGAAATTCCCAGCATCGAATAAACGATTTTCAGAACGTCAAAAATGATTCCGAAACAATAGATAGTACATGTCAAATGTCCTACCTGTACGGGAACACTGGTCACCGGAAAAGACAACGGGGCTTCCTAAGGACATCATCTTTGTCAGTTTCAACAAAGGCCTTGAAGACGTCTGGCATAATCGACCTCTGGCGTTGGAGACCCACTGGTTCACTGGATGGAACACTTCCTAAGGGGTAACCCCTCAGTCACTGTCGCTTTGGTATGAAGTTGGATCAACGACAAGGTGTTTGAGTGTAATTTAGATGAACTCCTAAGGAGATTTTGGCAGCACACATTAATCAAGTCATGAAATTCAACTGCAATGGGATGACTCATACCGGACCAAGCTCAACGTGATTATGGCAGGGAGAGGCCGTTTAAATAAATCATATGCAGAAATTTCCAGTTGTTTTTCACCGTAAGGCATGTCACGAAGTTTGATAAGATCACTATTTGACTCTACGTTTTCCTCGTTTCAGATTCAAAGTAGGTAAGTAAAATGAACGCAAAAAAGTACACGAAACAGACCTATACGAATCACAAAAGATATACCATTAACACTTGAAATTCATTTTCATCCCACATATTGTCTCGTACTAATATTTGCCGTTTGGGTTCCTGCATTAAACGCACACCTATTTCGATCATATTCTTTCTTTGTCTAAGTAGTTGTTGGCGAGAGGAGCAGTCCAATTTTCGTGGTAATCAAGCCTACCATCATTTCACATTGAGCTGTTGGCAATTCCAGTAGGCGCGGGTTGATGTGAATGATTACCTCACAGTACCTATGTGTCTATAGATTTGCTCATGCTTGCTGCGTCGTTTGACTGAAACAGTTTTCAAAATGCAATTTGAAGTTAGTTATGAGTATCTTTGAAATAAAATATCATCCCTCTTCAGGTAATGCCATTAGTGTGTGAGAGTTTCCAGTTTCCATACCAGATCACGCTGTTTGTCGATTCGAACCAACTATTACCCTTCGTGACAAACTCTTCCCAATACTTTTGGGTGTTTCTAGATTTCGGCGATACCTTGAACGCGAGAACTGTAACTAACTTTTAATCATAAAGGGCGGTAATTGAGTCGTAAGGTAGTCCAAACAACCACCTTGAGGCTCTGAGTTCGAGTCCTGTCACCGTCACCATTCTTACCATTTTCTGCTGCTTCCCAGGCAGAGCTTCTATGGCCGCGGCGCCCTTCACGAAACCTTGTTGTACATTTCTTTAATCAAAACCATGAACAAAGCAGTGAGAACGTCAACAAAGATTGAAAAAATCGGCAATGCTTCTTTCGTTATTCACTAATTTTCAAATCTCTTGACGATTTCAGTTTCTTCGACTCGTTATGAGCTAAATTTGCCAGAAAGATTAAAGTTATTTATTGGTTCTCAAAGTTTCTCACCGCGGATTAATATTATATTCGCCATTTACTTTTGCTCTTGCACTATGTATCAGTTTTCTCAATCACAGCATACTACCGGCAGAATTCGTGTGAAAAAGAAAACACCGCAGATCGTGCTTGACAATATCACTGAAATTGTTTTTGAGAACAAATACCACCACTTATGAAACGTGAATCGCACAACTGCAATCAGGTTGAGTAAATATCCAAATAATATGATTGGTGATTATTATCTATTGTGGTGCCCCATGTATGTAGATTGTGTGATTAGCCACTCTTCAATTTTCATCATTACGTGATATTCCTAATTCATCCAACTAACGAATAGAAAAAATGAGAGATCAGTTCGGTTTCATCTTGCGCTTCAGTGCTGCACACTCATTCAGATAAGGGGCATTGCATCCGCAAAATATAAATGATGAGCTCATTAGCATTGTGACAACTTACGCTAACTCGGGCAGACTGAAAGGTAATCTCGTCAAAAGCTCTTAACAATGACAGTAGGTCCGTTTATGTTTCAGACAATGATGACGGGATGATTCACAGTGTGCATTTCACTCTCCGATCAAGAAAAGGATCCTTTGCGGTTTTTCAATCACCGAAAAGAAAGTTGGGATAAGCGTTGTGTAGACAAGCGTCAGTCCGTGTTAAATAGTAATTAAAAATTGTTCAAACAAAGGAAATAAACGAATACAATGAAACCATTTAAACAAAAGTGAACGGTTGTTTTCCAGGCATCATATAAGGGTTTATTGTTGGTAGGGACACATTTTCAAGCTGGGTCGAAATGTAATACAGCGTAAATTGGCCGCACATTGAGGCGACTATCACAACGGGTGAAGAAGCACTTCCCGCACAGGATAAGACAAGGACGCACGGGGAACATGAGAAGCGCTATTCCTGGTCATCTAGTGGATACAGACCATCAAGTTAAACAAGAATCCGCGTTCAGCGTAATCTAATGAAGGCCCCGCAACCCGTCTAAAGCAGTGCGCTTACACATACTAGCCACTGCTGAGGCGATAGGCGTTCATCTTTAAACACCAGAACTGTGCGCACAAAAGTGACTGGTTCAAGTTCTCCAATTACCCTGACTCGGAACTCAGCACTACCACTTCAATAATTATCAATCAAACACAAGCACATAAGGCACTCCCAATCTCTCTTCTCTCTCAATCCCGAATGACCTTTCGCCACAGTGTGAAAATGTCTCCACGATCAACAAACCCTTAAATAATGATCTATATATTCGAAAACAATTGTTCGCCTTCGGACCTGTGTTCTAATTTTCTAACGGATTAATTCCGGAAGTTTAAATAATAAAATTGATAAATCATCTTCCGATGATGGCCTTTGCAAATCATTCAGGACAGACGAAGGTCAAAGTTGAGTAGGTTGGGATGGCATACCTTGCTCGACAATTTGTCTCAACTCCTTTTAAAGCACATTTCTCATCAATTTTCTTATTTATCATCACTGCCATGCGTCCTTTGAGTTCACCGATTAGCTTTGCCATAGAGACATAGAACGAGATCACTATGATTGGCGGTAGGAAGAAAACAACACTGTTTGCTAAGTAATTTGTATGATAAACAGACTATTTATCTGAGACCCATTGTTCGCCAAGTGATATCTACCGATCAGTTTTGAAGTCGTAAAAACCCCCGAATCGGCATACCAATTCAAAACTATCTCGCTCTCGTAGAGCTAATTGTTGTCCCCAATCAAAACAAAACTGATATCTGAATCAAGGTACGTTTATATAAGCAACGAAACCTGGTGATGGGATGTATTTTTGAAATTCGCAGCATTGGATGATGCGGGCAAACAGTTTTTGATTATAGAATAGCGCGAGGGTAACAAAAAACAATTATAATAAAACACTATGCAATCAGTAACCAAAATGCCAGTGCACTACTTAAAATTGATTTGTTCCTAAGCACTGAAATTCTGTTCATAACAGTACTTCTACAAAGAGATAGATGATCGATTTTCGCTTCTGCATAATTAGATCTGAGTGCCGTTGGCAGAACAACAGGGGTTATTTTCTCTCAAGGAGGCTGCAGAGAAAGACACGCTGCATCGTGTGTGGACAATAAGAAACAGTCTAACCGACTGTCTAGGGATTACGTGAGTGAGGTGTTTTTTGTTCCTGTTGTGAAATCAGCCTTAAGTTGAGTTGAGTGATTTGAAGTTTTCGTGGTTAGTTGTGAAGATTGGAATAGGCACAGATGGCTGTACGGTTATTCAATTTTTCCTGCATTTTATTGTACACTGCGATGGTCGTTTCATGGTGAATATAAATTGTTCACAGTTCACAAGAAACGGTAAATTAGTCTCAACAGAACTCAGCGAGTGCTAGTGGGGTTGATGACTGCATATCCGTTTTTCGAGACCTTTGCACTCCCTGATGGTCATCAATTAATGCCCCACAGCCACCACCAAGTTTCCCCATGCTTTGGGGTAATACACAACAGTCCTTCTACTAACCTATTTCCCTTTATAAAAAATGATAATTCAATTATTTACTGAGTCAAAGTAGGTCAAACGATAAAACCTAAACAATAAAGTTAGGGTACACAAACGTATAAAAATGGCATAAGATTTACATAATATCCCATAATGGTTGAAATAACATAAGACCTAAAGGGGAACGAAAAACAAAATCATTGAAGACGAACATATCATTGCAATAAATGATTTCACAGTGAATTGTGCGGAAACAAAAATAAAGTCCGGAGTTCACGTGCGATAGAAATGTTTGTGATAACCAACAAAAAGCACTGGACAACTGTTTCGTCCTGTTTGGGACTCGTCAGCAGTGCGTACATTTTGTGTCCCTGTCAGGACTCGAACTGCGAACGTTCGGGTTGAGGCTTCAAACCCTTAACTCTGAACCTGGTGCCTCTTACCAAACGAATGGGCTAATCCAAGATTGCTACTCTAAAAATAAGGTCCGGAGTGTTTGGACGATGAAAATTCATGTCGCAGTACACACCTGAATATCAAAGCGGAACAATCAGTGGCGTGAGTCTTCTGGTCGGTTATTCATTTCAGATTTATCCTCCGGAAAATAATATGATGTATTCACTGCCACCACTAAATGGATGGCACACCCCATATTTCAGTCCCCTCGGAGGGCTGCCTCTAGAATACACCCACGCACCCAAACATTCATGTTGTAATCTGCACTTACACACGACCACATGTGGGAGGCAAAAAAATTAGGAAGCTATAGCGTGCGCGTATGTCTGTGCTTCTGCCAAAACGTCAGAAACCGTGTTTGGGTTTCAAACTATCCCACCTTCTCTGTCTGGTCTGCAGGGCATGTTTGTAACACCATACACGTAAGCGGAGTCCGTATGAAAAACTTTTCCGTACTCGAAACAACCCAGTGGAACAATACTGGTCATTTTGGATAGTTCCTCACCAAAAAATATACATCATTAGAAATTTGAGAAATCCCGATATCTTGGAGCTGACAAGATCAGTTTTTTGGCTTGCGCTTTTGTATCGAATTCCGCAACTAAATGATTATTTTCCCATCAATTTCCTTTGTTTGCAGGCTGTCTTGAGTTGTTTAAATGTATTGCGCTGAGAAATAAATTCTAAGATATCTGCATTTTTTTAGGATGAACCCTAGCCAGAGCAGTTAGTGAATTAAAACGAAAGATAATAAATATGCTACCGCATGTTCTGAGGGATAATAATGCATGACACGGTTATCATTGCTGACTAAAGAACATTTTTTTGGAAAATTGGCAAAGTTTTAAGACGAAACCATATACCTTAACTCCACCTGAGATATTTCATAACCCTTTGAAAAATGTCACCCCAAAGGAAAATTTATGCACATCCGATTGAAAGAATTTCCGGTTCGGCCTGAAATGACGAACGAGTGAGTTGGGCATTCTTTCTGTAAGGAACGATTCTCCTTGTTTTGAAGTTTTATTTGCGCACGTGAAAGTCTACCGCACCCATCACACTGAATAACATGATAATTTAAGACTATTGCAATCAAACTCCTTATTCATGTGAGCGATAGCTTTATTGTTCTCCAAAAGTTAATTATCTATATTTGCTCTTGAAAATATCCTTTTAATTTTATTACTCTAAAATTGATTTTGTATCACTCACTTCTATTGCACTATTTACCTCGTGATTTAGCTTGGAGGTTGAGGAATGCATTTCAAATGGACCATGGTGTAATAAACAACTTATTTTGTTTTAGTCATTTGTTGTCATACCAATAGATGACAATAAATATTTCCATGCGAATTAACATATATGCATGTATATATGTCTATCATAAGAAACTCATCTAAGACACTGCTTACACTTTTTGGACAGCTCTTTCAGAACCGGTAGACTGATTAGTCAGTAATATGATTAGGTTTTTTTGTAACAAACATACACTTCCTTGGTATGAGTGTATGAATGAACTTAAAAACAACTATCGGACATGCATGTCTGATGAGCAACAAGATACAGGAAACCGGTTTTGTGTTTTCAGAGCATTTTTATTAAGCCATTGATGTACTACTAATTGTAAAATATATATCTCCTATAAAATATGAAATATACAAAAAAATTGTTTCCGCAAAGGGAAACTTCCCATCACCTATTACTTCGGGCTATTTTCATCGTCAGTTCAAATATAGGATTCTCAAGGACAGATAAGTAAAATCATTAATTTTGTGGAAAACAATTGAACAACGCATTGCTTTCTCCCTCTACGCCGGTAGGTGAATCGCACTAGACCAACGAATAACCTTCGCAGTCATCGGGACCTGTTGTTAGTTGATGGGAACTGGCACCCGTAGTTTTCGCGGAGCTTGCACTGGCATGTCGTGGGACGCCGTGTTAATGTCGACGTGGAGTAGAGCGAAGTAGGAAAGTAACAGAATACAATGAAAGGTTCATGAGAGTGAGTTGTTCATAGACGCATTATTAAGGCTGATAATTTTTACACTTCGTAGATGAAAGCAATAATACAATCATTTGTGAGCATCAGAGTTTGTTTCCTCACATCCATAGGCGCACCACAACTTTTTCCGAATTTTATATCGTAACGATGGTGTCGAATGAAACATGCTAGATATGAGTGTCGTTTGGAGAAATCAACAGTTTGACTCTACTTATACTAAAAATCTATTCTACCATACTAATATTTAAATTGAGGAATCTACTGGTGTTTCAAGTGTTAACATTCCATATAATAAACTATTAGTGTGACTTCGCAAGGTTACGAACCAGAATTAAACTTTTAAATATTCAAAATATCATTCGTTTAATTTCTGCAGCTTGATTAGTATCCGCGAGTTACCTTATTTACTCTATTTTCCCATTCAGCAGAACAATTTTCTCACAAACTTGTGATTTCGTGATTGATTTTCACGGAAAAAAACGCGTTCTGTATCACGCCTCTCATGGACATCCCAAGTGAGCGATTCAATGCCTACCTGAATCCGTTCCATTCGAATGTAATAAGTTAAAAAAGGGTTGCGCAATTTGGTAATCTAGAAATTGTGAGTAATTACAGGAATCTATAATGATTCAGTTTGTACGCACGTTATTCATTTTTCTCTAAGGGAGCGTTTTATCCTCCTCCTTTTCTCTTGTTCAAAGGATATTCAGTAGTTTATTCTGTTGTTGTTACATGATCCTTCAATTCCCTGTTAATTCTCTCCCTACCCATCAAACGCATCTTTGGAACATTTCGAGAGCTTTTCCAATCCTAAGTTGTATGCGGCTTGAGATCCGCACGTTGCAATCATTCGACATTACTCCTGGCGCAGCTTCGAACCTCATTTATCACACTGTCGTAAATGGTGCTCTAAGTAAGTTCCTGTGGACTGGGTCGGTTTGACTGCTTTTCATCTCCTATCTACTTCCTACAAGTGTGAACTGCATCAATCATAGGGTCTGAGGTCAATGAAACGATTGTTGATTGTGCGAGGATTCGTTCTACTGTAATGCGTTTGTCACCCTCTCTTTCTTCCTCCCTCAAACCGACCCATCTGTTTACGACCGTTCTGCTTTAAACTTTCAGCAGCCATGGCTTCAAAGTAAGAAGTGTTTGGCTTACAGAGGAAGTGTTTGAATTGGTGATTGACTGCTCTAATCCCATTGGTGACTTGAAATTCAATCAAAAGTCCGTTGCAAATCACTACTTCAGTGGTGCACAACCACTATGTAGTTTTGGTATGGTTACGGACATTGATGGTTGCTTAAAAGAACTGCGTCTGCCACAGGCAGGCAGCCCCTCCCATGAGTTACTGTTTTAGCTAGGAACAAGGAAAGTATTAACGCACACATCGCCACTGTATAATCTTTTCATGGAACACTTACGTACCAAATTAAACACTCGCCTAGCGTTTCTTTCCTATCCTTGTACGGAGCGCGCTAAGGATCCTATAATTAACACAGAAAACAACTACTTGTTCAATCCAAAGGGAATGCGTACATTGGAAACATTGAAAAGGGAGACCTTTTTGAACAAGCAAAGTTACACATTCAGCAATTGGTGATCTTTTGCTTTAAAGAAAGGCTGTGCAACCTTCTGAGTAGCCGTTCAGGAAGTGTGTTTAGTGAATGCATCTGTACTTGAATAGACTAAAAGCACCTGTGCAAAACAACAGACG
Source organism: Echinostoma caproni (assembly GCA_900618425.1). Taxonomy (NCBI): domain Eukaryota; kingdom Metazoa; phylum Platyhelminthes; class Trematoda; order Plagiorchiida; family Echinostomatidae; genus Echinostoma; species Echinostoma caproni. Next base: position 49,563 of record UZAN01040534.1, read on the forward strand.
AATGTGGTATGTATATTCTTTTCTCGCAAACTGTAGAGGTCATTTGAACACCTTAGTCCTCGACAGCATCTGACGTTGACGATGTCTAAACAAGTGAACTGATTTAGCAGAGTGACCAAACATAAAAAACTGATCATATGCACTATGAAAAGTGGCAATGATTATGAAGAAGTCTTCGAATTTAAGCGACACGGGTCAAAATAAAACAAAAATTGTAAAACGGAATGCAGTATCTGCTACTGTTTGCTCCAGGGTTTTAAACACAGGGAAATGGTCGACAGTCAACAGAGAGAACCGGATGCGATCAAATTGTTAAGATATATTTCAAAGGCGAATTCGTCGTGTGAATAGCAAATGAAGCGTGAACTGAAAAGCTAGAAAGCACTGGGCAGCTCTTTCGGCCTGGGTGAGTCTCATCAGTAGTGCGAATCCATCAACCCAACTGGGGATCAAACACGGGACCTCACAGGCAGAACGTAAGCATGCTACCCACTCGGCCACCGGGCAGCTGATCAGTCCGATTTTTCATTTTCCATTTACATGATATAGCACAACCCATCCTTGCGAGCTTATTGCGGGCCACATACCCTACTTATCTCAGCACTAGCCTCCAGGGTATGACTCGGGGGGAAACATTCACTACCTAAGATAGAGTCGAGCAGTATCCTATGGAGTACACGTTGTTGTCCGTGGTAATCAAAAGAAACACTACTAGTAGGCACAGTTTTATCACAGGATAAAAGCCATAGTCCGCAATTAGGTTGCGCATTTATCCAAAAAACAATATTATTCAATTTGTGGATAATTTTCGCATTTGAAAACCAGTCAGTGAATACTATTTTTTTACTCGCACATTTTATTCTGCTGAAGTATCATTCTCAGTGTTGATTTCCTCCGAGATGAACACTTTCTTTGTTTGACATTATGAGAAAAATCGTTTTCTTCATTTTTTATTTCTTCGTGTTCAGGTCGTTTTGATCCCTCCCTCCTCAGTCGCACGATATGTCAGATTTATGCAATTTTGCTAGGATGCCACGGCAACGGCATGCTTATTCATTCAGTTAAATCGCAAGTCAGTAAAATCACCCTGGAAATCCTTACAGACAGTGAGTAAAATTTGAAAAGAGACTGAGTGTAGACAAATGTATTGATTTTTGTACATTGATTGAAGGTCGCGGTCTGCTAATCAACACCTCAGTTTGGATCTGTGTTCTGACGATTCAGTGGCTCTGGTAGCAAGATAGACATGAGGAAATTCCTGGAGAATTCTGAATATATTACCTATGATTTTCGTCGTCTATCAGTGTGCATTTGAGAATAAGAGTCCACACAAATTCGTCCATTTCAAATCAACTGATACAGGTGTTTGAATCATTCAATTTAGCATTCACGAAAATCATTTGATGAGTTACTTACCTGTGATGCTGATAAAACAAAATCCTTCGCAAGGAATGTATTAGTATGCTGCGCACACACATGTTCGGAAACACAAATTTGTTTGCGTGTGGTTCTTTTCACGCAGGGCTCAGGATTTAAAACGTTTAGGATTTTCTTCCTTGAGAAATGAATTAACTGACTCAAATCACACATTACGTAAAGCCAAATCGAGTAGGATTTCAAATATTTTTGCGCACAAAAAATACATATGAATTTTCAGGTTTACTTCCATGTTTATTCTACGCATTTACTGCCGGATCGGACTAGAGCCGATTTCTACGAAGTGATTGATATTATTCAAATTGTGTTTTCTGTCAGTCCACTACTCTGATGCATATATATGGTGTGATTGGTGAGATTGCATGTCTGCCACCAAAATCACTCATTGCATGTTATACGTATGCTATCGAATTCCTTTTCTGACCGCATCAGTAGCAATAATGCGGTACATGACAATTTTGTTAATGTATAATGAGAATAAAACAACAGCTGACGTGGCTCAAAAACATTTCTAGTGACACGTCAATACCCTTCATTAGGAATGCCATCACGTTTTACGTTTGGGCAAAATACCTCATTTGGAATATATTACTCCAGACTCTGCAGAATATGTGATTTTTTCAAGCATAATTACATCATACAAGGAAAAGCCTTTTTGATCGGACGCGCAGTAGCTGTAACCGATGAACCATATAGTTTAACTGTTTGCAATACACCAGTCAACACGAATAGTTCACTTGAAAATCAGCCAATGCATCCGAGACCAACACCATTCAGGGATCACGATTTCATTGGATCACAAAAGTACACTCCAGAAACGAGAAATAATATGCAATTAATGACTGAGTGTTGAAATCGGTACGATGAAAGTGGAAAAAACATATGTTGTTTGAAGGTTAATACCAAATTCATTGAAAATGAGAATTATCTTCGAGAGAAAAAAAACTCAAATAGGTCAGTTGACAGCGGTTCGAGTGGGCAAGTATTTGCTACATCAAGTTATGCAAAGTAATGTTCAAATTGAAAGTAAAACTAAAACATTTTGGGAGATTACTCGAATGCAGTTACATATAATGAAAATCAACACCGACTCGCAACGACTTTGTACAGCATTCATCATCACCGACACAATATTCCATGAGGTCGTCATTGAAGGAGTCGCAGGATAATCGTCGGTTCAATTCTTCCATAAAATAACACCAATTCCGATCAACATTGTTTGGAAGCACGAAAATGTTTAAAACATATATATAGTAAATTTATGCTACCTGAACATCTTCCTTCAGATAAAATGCGCTCCATGTAAACAATGCTAGAGAGCAGTTGATGAAAAACGCTAAACATCAGAAAACCCCAGAAAGTCAGAGTTGCGAGCTCGAACTTAATACTTCCCAGATAGACAACCACTCACTCATTCGAAACAGTTCATTCCAACTCTCCTTGAAGTCCTAGCTCACTTGATACCTGTTATATTCTTGTTGTGCAAAAAGTAGACAAAATTTCGGTTTAAACATCCTGCCAAACGTTTGCATCTTTGAGTGCTGTACCCGCCGTCTGTACAGGAAACAGTGAAAAATTCGATAAAAGATTTTGATCTACTCGATGGATCTTTGTTCTGTTGTTGATTTGAAATGAATTTGAACTGATCATTCTCAATACTGTATCTTCACGCACAATTCTCAGTTCTACCAGCTAACCTCAGACTCGGAGCACTAGACTCGAGTTTCGCTCTTCTTATAGCTCACAAGTAGTGCATATTCACCGTCCTCTCCGGGTTTTGAGCTCCGGATCCATCACGTGGAAAAACTGTTTATCATCACTGCGCTGACCAGCTCATGCCAGGAATGAAAGGAATTGCCAATTGATCTACGTTCAGGTGTCATGTTCAGTGATAATCTCGTTTACACGAGGTGAGAGAAACGAGCCCATCAAGCGATGGGACACATTTAAGTAGCAGTTTTACATGGTTTCTCAGTCACTTAGCTACTCCTTCACTTGTCTGAATAGGAAAAAGGCACCATACAATATGATGATAAGGATCAGTCACCAACTTTATTTCCTTAGGCATATTTTCTGTAATTCTCACCCCAAGATGTATCTACAACTTTCTCTAATAACGCAATAAATATGTCTTATAGTGAATCCATACTGAACCTTTCGACCAAATCCCATGGTCAATTTCATCCCGACTTTTGTGCTGCAAAATATATATCATTCTCTTGTCATTCTGATAGACGGTGTTCATTTCCTACAATGTGGCACATATTGTTTCCACCTTTTTGCCAAGGCAATGCCATGCTTTCTCACTTTTGTATCACGCCGTCGGAATAATGAATCGCTTCACATTATTTTGGCGAGGAGTCCTTTTTGCACCACAAAAGGATATAATCCAGTTTTAAGAGTCACAAATATTTTACCGTAACTAAGACAACAGTCGGATTCCTATCGTTTCTTTTCTGTATCGATTTCAGTCTAGTTTGATGGGTTTTTGTCAGTAGCTGGAGAGCAGTTAGAATGACTAGTTTCTAAAAGAAGCACTCCATTGGAGTAGCAATTGTATGAACGAAAAAAGATTGAAACACTGGACATGATGAGGGTCCACAAGACCTCTACGAAACAAGAAATTCCATATTTCTCGAAATAATGTAGCACCTATGGACACCACAGTTAAGGCAATAAATTGTGACAGAAAAACGGTCTGATTAGCTGCTCGGTGGCCGAGTGGGTAGCATGCTTTTGTTCTTCCTGTGAGGTCCTGGGTTCGATCCCCAATTGGGTCGATAAATTCGCCCTGCTGATGAGACCCAACCAGGCCGAAAGAGCTGCCCAGTGCTTTCTAGCTTTTCAGTTCATGCTTCATTTGCTATACGCACGACGTATGTCACCTTTGGTATTGTTTATATGTTTCATTATCTAGGAGATGAATTCCAGTTATCCTCTACTCATCCGAAATAACCCTATAATGTCTGTTATAGAATACAATGACACCACACAGACTAATAAACAATCTCAACAGAGATTAGATGATATCATTTTATCTGTGGATGAATTGTTCTATATAAATGTAAGCAAAATGATAATGAGACAAGCGAAATGTGAGTTCATTGACGTTCATTGTCGAAGTGTACCGTTGTTCGAATTATAGGGAGGGAAAATAATGTGAATCCGGTATTGGACAGGATTGCACAAAATGCAATGGTGCGATACCGCATCAAATGTTCCCCAATTTCCGAATGAATTGGGATTCTCACAGAATAATAGCCAAATACAGGGTTTCAAATATCATGATTGCATTCATTAAGGGTTCACTGTGATTTAGATGACGTTTTCCTTCATAAATAATTAGTAAATAACCTGGTCATGTTTTCTCCCAGAGATAAAGATTGATGTCCAATACTATCGGTTCATTTATGTTGTGGCCTAATAAAAAATTGCCGAAAAGCATTCACTTCAAAGTGCGAAGTTTCTTATCTTATCTTTCATTTTGGAACGCGGACCGAGTTGGAACAGTTCGAGTGGCATATTGCACTCAAGTATTATAACTGCTGCCTTGTACTGTGGTCATGCATGATGAGTGTATCACACGCACTTAGTGTATGGTGCTTCAAAACTACTTTTGTTCTCTGTTCAGTGAAACAAGAGTTGACATGAACTTGCTAAGGGTCTTTTCCAGTTGCGAATCCAGGAAAACGATAACAGACGTTAAATAAATTCTTAATGATTGGTTATAATTTTGAAAAACTTATTGTCCTATACTAGCAAATCTTTCGGCGCGCCTAGGCTAAAACGTGAGCATATTCACTTTTGGCTGCGAGTGACAGTTGCCCCTATTTTGTGCTCCCGATTGCGTACAACGAAGGTACACTGCATCCACACAGTTGCAGCTTCGTGAAGTGGAGATTGCCTATAGTAATTTTGCCATACATCGCCTCAGCTAGTTAAACGATACCGTGTGTGCTTTCACAATTCAGGAGGATCGAATTCGGTGTATGCGCCCTGGTACATCTTGCATCCGAATTCCCCTAAAAACGCTTTGTTCTGGCATGCATATTCTCGTACAGTCTTCAGGTATCCATCACTTTTCGCGCTCAATTCCCCTAGGGGCACAAATTTGCAACGAGGTTTTCTCAGTCAAGTTAACTCACTCAAAATACTGCAGCACATCCCAGTAACGATGCAAATTATTTAACTTTTAATTTTTCCTTTGATTCAGGCAACTTCCCCACAAATGCAGAACTTTTTGCTTCCAATTTACGAAACGAAACTCCCCACCTGATTGTCACAGTAATTCGATCAAACCTGAGATACTAGGGTAAGGCTTGTGCTCACCAGATTTCCATTCATCGGGATTAAAAGGTGTTACATTTGAAAGAGAAACCTTTAAGTTTCATTTCGAAAAAAAAACGATTTAGGGCTCAAGCTTTGGAGTATTGCCTTTAGTTGAAGTCAGAAATAAAACCGATGTGTTTCGAAAATGAATTGGCATTGTCCATTGGAAATAATTAAACTGTCACATGATTGATGGAATTCGCATTCTATCCCGTACCCAGAATTTTGCTCCGGAAATCGAAAGAGAGTTGTTGTAAACCGAAAGTTTTAAATTTGAACATTATCAATTACAGTGAACCAGTGATTTACCCTACATTATCATGCACTTAGATAGATGTGATTGAACCAACAATGACCGTTTCCACTTCGTACTGGCTTTGTTATCAACTTTCAAGTCTGTCAATCACGCCCTTTGAAAATTCCAATCAACCTTCGACTTCCTGAATTATATAAAATATCTTTCAAAATATCTTTCAAATCCTTTGCAACTCAAACGAACTGTTGAGTATGAAATTAAATGTGACCACTATTGTGTTATTTCACTTCACAAATGGTGTGAATACATACACAGTTCATTCAAATATTTTCCCAATGCCTTTGTTCTAATATATAATTATTTGTCGTAGAGCGTTCATTATACCACTTTATTTTAAACCTTCTGGGTTTGTAAATGGCAAAGCCAATAAATTGTCGTCAGTCTCTGTGTTTCGTAATTTCTAATAGATGAACCACAGGTTTCCGTCTATCAACATGGGTCCTTACTGGAAAGTGAGAGTAGCACATTTGGAATGATCCATTCGATTGATCACAAGCACCAGGCACACTGTTGACCCCCCGACCCGAATGTTTGCTGTTCGAGTCTTGACAGGAACACAAAAAGTATGCACTGCATACAAGTCCCAAACAGGAGGAAACAGCTTCGCAGTGGTCTTTGTCGGTCATTACTGGTCTTTCCTTCTCTTATTCTAATCCTTTTTCCATCGATCCCCGTTAACTTTGCACCGCAGTTCCACTATAATAATCAACATGCTTTTCCCTTTGGTTGTTTAGCAGATTTGAAGATTTATGGCGATTGTGAAAAGTTCAGTAGCCTCGGTGGGATTCGAACCCACGCATGGACGCCACCCACGCTCTGCACGTGCACGCTCTACCAGCTGAGCCACGAGGCCATACTGGTAGCACGAATAAGGAGTAGAGGTTAGTGTTGGAGGGGTACAGCCAGAGTTCAATTATAAAAAGTATGATCCTAGGAAATGAGTAAAGAAACTCAGCGAGGACTCTGTGAATTATTCCCAACAAAATGGTTAGAATTTGAGGTCAGCGCTGGTCATTTAGAATACTGTGTTCTAACCAAAATAGATACGTCCTGGATCAAGTATTGCCTAATTTCGTTTACGAGAAAAAGAGATTCCGCATACAGTGTTTACGAAGTTTCAGTTCCGACTTGGTACGGGCGCATTTTCTCGAAGTTTGAATATAACAAAGAATTGTGAACAAAGTAACATCTCACGCCAATTCGTATCATATTGTATTGCATTCGATTTTATTGTTGGAATGTAATACCACGAATTCTTTAATTTACAGATCATGTAGCTCGTTGTAAAAAACTAAAGTTAGCTGGTCATGAAAGAAACAAGATAAAAACGGATCCACACTTGATCGTTTGCTTTGCTTCTGTCCATAACAAAACTTTTACCAAGAAGAGGGTACCAAGAGGGTTTCTGGTAGAGATTACACACAACTCAAACCGAGTATTTGTTATAGTCAGAAAAAACTGTGTCAAAACAATTTGTAAATGGTCTATTCGGGGCAAACATTTCATATGCCGTAATATGAACTTCACATGAATCGGCACATCAAGAAGGATGACGCATACAACAACGTCAGTTGATTGTCCCGGGGAAGTGTTCCAAAATTTTCTTTAAGCAAGCCAGGAGAATGCATAATCAAACAGTTTAAAAAGATGGCCAGGATGCTTCGGTAAATAGAAGAGGAAGCCACTGATTGAGTAACATGATACTCCCTGCGTTCTTCACTCTGACAAGACAAACATCGAAGTTCACTAACACAACAACACTTTTTCGAAGGTTTCACAAAAGATGTCATCAAATATAAGTCCAGAATGTTTACCAGATTTGGAGCAGGGAAGTGATGTGGTAGTTAGGAATAATCGGGTTAGGAGCAAAATTGGGGCGGGATCACGAGGAAATGCATTTACAAAATGCGGATGGGTTGAGCAAGAGAATGTTTTATCATCATGAAAACATGTAAAAACGCGCACAATCATTAAAAAGACTGCAATGTGCTCGGTGTGACGTGATCTCTCCAGAAAAAGTAACATATACCCTTTTCGTAGAAGAAATGTTCAAGCGATGGAATCAAATGCTGATAAACAATCAAGACACATACGTTTCACACAATAAAAAACTATCTAAACCGTTCTCGACATCCCGAATTAGATAAGCGATGGCGGATACGTTAGACTTCCAAGCACAGAGCAAAATCACTAAAGGCGTTGATTGCTATCAGGCTAAAGTCGAAAGAAAAGGGCTGTTTAGTTGAGTTTATATTCAGATGAGGTTGGAGAAATGTTATTTTTTATTTTGTGTGGGGAAAGGGGTTATAGACAGCCAAAATTCAGGGGTGCATTGACGAAATAGGAATGTGTTTAATAAAAATGTCAACGCTCTATTTATAGCATAGGGCTACTTTGGGCCGAAAATGGAGAAACGTTTTCGCGACCAGTGACAATGGTTGATTCGATTGATTTCACGCTCCTTAAAACTTGTTTAAGGTGTCCGATAGTCCTTCATTTAGCACCCAAAACGGATACCCGCTTCTGTTCACGTCGTTACCTTCCCACATATACATAGGAGCATCTCCTACCAGAGTGTGTTCCCTGAAAGAGGCATCCAGATGTTTGAATCCCTTTTTGATCAGATTGTCACTATATCTGACACCTGTTTAATTTCAAGCTTTAAAAAGATGCACAATTTTTCTTCTTAAAACGTTTGATGTTGTGGGTGTCATCCTACCACCACAAATAAAAGATATTTATGTAAAGCAACACAGATCAAATATATAGTTGAGTCAAAAAGTCAATAAAGGATGCATGCATGATTAAAAGGGCATTCAAACCATTAAGATCTTGTCCCTAAAGAACCGGAGGCGTTGGTTGCATGGTAACGTTTATACATGTCGAGATTAAGAAGCAAATATTTGATTATTTGGGTAAACATTCTGCTTGTTTTGGTCTTCTGTAGCGAGAGCAGACAGCATCAACATCAGTCGAGATTGGTGGTTGGCAACAACGCTACCGTCAGGTGAAAAGCTAAGCATAAAAATAGGGGCCTTATGAGGATTCTTTCAGCAAGGGATTGGTTCGCTGCTGGCATAACCAAATAGCTGACGTCAATAATGTTGACAGTTAACATACCTGCTACTATTTAAGTAACACTTTCATCACATCTGCACAAGTCAAGCGCGGAAGTAGTAAATCGGTTTCAATATGATCCTTTTTCTATCAGGGAATCCCTATTGACGCATATGTCACATATACCTTTGATATATGCGGTGTGTCGGTTCCCAAGGGCACTGCACATTGATAAGAGAAAACAATTGGTGTCATATTGATTGATATGGCCATCAATCAATATTACCAGTTAGCTGGTCGGCATGGTGGTAACGCACATGCCCTCCACGCGATGTTTCCGGAGTACAAATCTCGGACGGGACGGTGTATATGCACCACTGATGAGCTGTAATGAGGGAGAAATTGGAATCTAGTGCTTCCAAGTGTATGGCTGAATCAATGGACTGAGGATGGTGCGTGAAGATGAAGTCCGAAGGAAAGTCAGTCAAATCAATCAATATCAATTACCCCACACCACTACTCACAAGTAACTGAGTTAAATGAGAATTAATTTTATACTATAAAACACTCGAGGGAATTAGACAGGAAAGAGTTCAACCACTTATTCGACCGATCCAGAATAAAGGCTCCTCCGTCCATCAGGTAAAATCCTACCTCTTCCTTAAGTGCCGCCAATAATCATGTGCGACCATATATCGGATGAGCTTAGTCTCATCTTATTCACGGTTAATTATCAAACCTACTGTTGGTCACCAATTCTCGACCTGAGTTACCTTGATTTAACATACATTTCTGCTGTATTAAGTGGTTCAATGATCAGAGTTTCCAATAACCATAATAGGAATATCCAGGTGACTGCTTATATGGTTATACATTGATAATTTGTTTTTATTAATAATTTTTAGAAGTCTTTTCACATTTAACTGGTTGCTAAACATTACATTTAATGATGAAAGTTGCACCAATCAATGTGGTTTCAACAGAAATGTATGCATTCTCTGACTCCACATCATTTTTGGCTGGCTGTTTGATAAAATGGACAGACCGGAAACAGAAGAGCAATTAAAGATACGAAAAAATGCATTGTAGAACAGCAGCATTGTCCTAGGAGGTGTAAACAACCAAATGCAGACACACAGCTTAATGTCCTATTAAGTCACTACAAATCCTGGACGACCATGCGTAAAAGGTTTTAATTAGTTCGTTGGTAATCGACGAGGACAAATGGGAACAATCGGGAAGGTGTTAGCCCTCTGACAAGGACCCCAAGAACCAAAGCATCTGACGAAACCAAGCAGTGGTCACGTGAAAATCTATCCAATGTTATGTGAACTAACTAGATGTTACGTACACATGCATGAAAATAATATAATATATATAATATATATATACATAAATATAAGGGACTGTTACAAATATCACATACTATCGTTGTTTTATCAAAAAAGTGATTGTATGCATTACGTAGCNCTGAATTTCCTCCTAATTCAACTGCTTTTAGGCCATTAGTATGTTGTACTATGAGATTATACGTGGTCATCAAACTGATCACTTCGAATGTGTTTATGGCTAAACTGTTTTCTTTCTTACTTGGCTGTTTATCAAGGTTTTGTTCATTTAATTCATGGCAGCTTGTAACTGTTGTACATGGCTCTTCACTCCCTTTGGGGCTATTAAGCCCGTTTGATGACTTGTATCCAGATCAGCTTATGCGAATAGCCACATAGTCTTTGTATTACGTCAAGAATGGTGATTCATTGACACAAGGCGCATTCAGTTGCTCTCATCTGTCCTGTTCCTTTAGCAATCCGGTCGAAATGTTGGATAACAAGACGAAACTTGATTCGAGATTGAGTGCAGTTGAACTGATCAGTTGCTGGTACAAACCCTCATTTGTGAATAAACTGAGCTTAGTCTTGGGATTCTGAAAGCATGACTTTCAAATTGGAAAAAGCATATTCCGCTTTGGAGTAGATCTCTCTTCATTATCAACAGTGTTGAATAAATGTCAGAAACAGTTACAAAACTGTGAGCAAATGATAAAGTAGGGAAGACTAAAAATCTATGAACAGAGGTTGCCCAACTACGGAATATACGTTATCGTGGGTAAACCTGATAATGCGTTACACGCATCTGTACACCGTNTACACCGTTCTCCAAGCCACTATTCCTTGCAACTCCACTTTTCCATTAAGCTGTTATCGGTACACAGAAGCGCTCCATTGCATTATCATGGTTTAATGTAATTGCCATAAACGTCTGAGATATTTGCGCCACAATCTGGGGCAATTTCAGCACAATCCGACTCTTGATTTTCCTTAACCTAGTTATATGCACCCGAATAAATGCACCGTGTTCATTGGAAATCTAACTGCAGAATAGCTTTGGAGTAGAACACGAATATAGTGGATATTCCGATAGTCAACTATGAGGGTTCTAGAGAAACAGACCTACAGTTTACGACCCAACGAGACCGTAATAAGCAGCAAATGGAAACTGTGATTTTCCCTAGCACCAAAGTTTACTTCACAAAGTACCGTGTGCGGTTCTGCTTATTACATGAACCCCAACAATTCGATGATCTCTCTCAGATTTTTACAGACAAATATCATTTGAAAAGTAAAGGAAAATTTATCCAGACACATACATTCATAATAATGAATCAATACATAAAATGCTGTGGAGCACCGAATATATGTGGTCCACCTTTGATTTTGTACGGACAAGTCAGAAAACAAGCACAGAAAGGAATTTCTTTCGTACACTCTCATCGGTCGCGTACGTATAGCATTGCACAAGATAGACAAATGAAGTGAATTAAGAAATCTAGCAGACAAGCAAATAGTTCATCGTGGTGAACCCGATTCTTGTGATGAAATCGCTTCTATAGCAATTTCTGATTTTGTTTTATTTTAGATTTTATTCCCAGGTAGTGATAGATATTGAGGTATTTTGGCATGAATACGAATCTCTGAAAACCAGCTTGTTCGCCATTCTATTGTTTTGTTTGAAAAGTACTCTGTGAGACAATTCTACAAGTTTAAATCGTAAAATATTCCCATTGATGCATAAGAACAAAGTCGAAACGCGAAGAAATTTCTTTTCGATATCTCGCTTCAGGCATTTACATATACAGTTTGATTGAGCAGTAGATTAATACAAGGCCTCGGTTGAATTGGATTGAATGTCTGTATGCAAAATGTTCGGTTGACAACAGGCTTTGGGATCACGCTAATGGGATAGGGAAAAGCCGAATGAAAAAAATGTGTGAACTGGAGATGATGTGAAATGTGTTAGTTCAGAATGAATAAAAACAGCTGTGAACGTTTGCGAAAAAGA